>CAJPEX010000151.1:0-162484 GCA_905338405.1 Notodromas monacha | reverse complement strand
TCTTACAATCCTGCAAAACAAAAATTGCCTAAAGAAAATTCTGATTATGTGGTTTTTCAAGAATTCCTTGCATAGGACTAGCATTAGAGATTTTGGAATGCAAAAGGTTTCACCCTTCCCAATTTTTTCCCAACTTAGGTTTTCCCAACCAGGGTGCATTTCAGTGAATTTGGGTCGAGCTAAAATGAAATGCCCAGCAAAAAATTCCGAATTTGCTGCAGGATGGCCAGGAACCCTCTGCTGTTCAAGGGTTAGACAAGAAAACTTTCAAAGGGAATTGAACAGGCTTTCAATTAATGTTTTTTTATTTTTGCAGCTTGATTTTCTACTGAGCTATTTCAAGTTAAAAAAAAACCTGTTCAATTTTTTTGGTCCACCCTGTATATGTTTACCTGAGTGTATTTCAGAGTTCCAGGATTGCACCATGATTCTTGAGCCAAGACATTTCTGGAGTGAATGAACTCCCTCACTCATGGCTAATGCCCAATTTGCTGCAAAAGTTCTCCCCTTGTTTTCCCCCCTCTCTTTTCATGAAATTCATCTTCCCCTTGCATTATCCTGAATTTCTTTGTGCTATTGACATTGGTGTAATCTCTTTCAATTCTGTCTTGGAAACTTTCAGTCTTTGGTTGTTGGAAACTGCTATGAGATTTCATCTTCCATTTACTGTGAAGAGGAACTTTTGTTTATAAATTAGCACAGACCGCACTCCACAGCTAAGTATTCCCCACAATGTCCTCAGAGACTGTATAATTTGTATTTGAAATTGTTTGATGGGCAGGCAGTTATTATCCAGGTCCTAAGACCCCATTTTTGAAGTAAGAAATCAAAATTCATTTTTTTTAGATTCTTGCAGATCCCAAAGATCCCTATGAATACTTGTGGATCCCTGTGACAGTCCTTTTGTGGATCCTGACATCAACGGCTGCTGTTCTGCCATGGAGCCTGTTCTGGGATGACATCCCGGGATGTGTCATGGACGTTGTCCCGGGACAATGTCCCAAGACAACATCCCATGATGTGTCCCGGACCTTGTGGCAGACCGTGTCACAGGACATTGTCACAGCACCTGTGGTGGAGCCTGTCCCAGAGCCTGTCATGGACAGTGAGATCAAAAATTCAAATTTTTTGTGAACAAAATGTCCTTCAAATATTAGGTTTTGACTGCCTTATTTTCCCTATCTCTATTTTCATGTGTATTGGTCACTTGCAAGTATTTGAAGTTTGCTTTTGCATAACTTCAGTGCCAATACTCAATTCATGTATTTTAGTTTAAATTTTTGTATTATTGAGCTATTTGACCTTCCCAGTTGACACCATCTGTTTGGTATTTCCTGGGTGCCCAGTGGGTTTATTTTGGGCCTGAAATTTGAGGCAATGTTTTCAAGGTTGTGTTTTGCAAGGACGGTGCTTTCTGCATTTTTGCAGCTTATCTACTAATTTATAACTTTCAAACATATGAAATCAGTGTTGACACATTGACACTGGCAATCATGGAAAATCTGCTGCAGGACAATCAAGACAGCTAAATGGGTACATATCAGATAAAGGACAATGTCACTGATTGATTTCAAGGCAGACAACCCAAATGAATTTTAGAGCTACTTGGAATAAGGTATGATTTGGTTTGGAACACTCATGGTAAGTTAGCCTATCAAATCTAATTCCTTCACTGATTATGAAGAAACTTTCAGCCATTACCAAGTTCTTTTGGCTACCATCCCTGAATCTGAAGTGTCCATCATGGAGCATATGCATGTTGGAACAACCTGCTTAATTCTATGAAGTGATACAAGCATCATCTATATCAGTGTTCCCCAACCTGTGGACTGGTGGTTGTCCATGGAAGATTTTTGCTGGTCAAAGGGAATTTACCCCAGCATGATGAAATTCTTGAAAGTGGTGCTAAAGTACATTACAATATCTTCATCTGAAACTTTGGCAAGGCAATGACAGTTAAAATTATCTCATGAAGAATAGATGCTTGCTTTTTCCTAAGAACACTTCAGGAAAATTTTCACCTGATTAAATAATTTATTTTAATTTTTCATTCTGAGAAACTTTTCTTCAATTCCCCCTTCTGAGTTTCTAAAGACATTCCACTATGGCTGCTTCATTGGTTCTCTACTAATTTCTGCAATCAAGCAGAACATTTTAAATACCTGTAATAAGTCATACCAGCAAACATTTTTTGAGTCTGCAAACTTTTTTTGAAACTTTGCCCATCAGCAGGATTTTTTTAGAAAATTTTCCAGTCTGTTGTTGACACAAAAAGATTGGGGAATTTACTCTAGCATGATAAATTTCCTAAAAGTAGTGCTAAAGTACATTACAGTATCTTGCCTTGGTCTTGGTTGCCTGCCAATAAACATGGTTGCCAGAAAAACCTGGCAGGAAACTTGTCATGCTGACAAGTTTGACATCTTTTGGATCATATTTGGAGAGACAGACATCTTTTGGATCATATTCAGAGAGACAGACATCTTTTGGATCATATTTGGACAGACATGTCCAGCCAGTAACTGACAAAGGGTTAAAGGAAAAGTTGAGAATTAGCTCAGCCATGGATTTTGGCCCTCAGCGTGGGAGCCATACACAAACACGCATCTCTTATTCAGAGGAGGTTTGTGCCTAGGCATCCCAGGCTCATCACAAGTCCCTTGGATTCCCATCAGCATCACCAAAAATCACCACAGAGACAACAGGATAGGAGAGGACTGACTTCAGATTGACTAAGAGACTCATTCACAATTGATAGAAGACTGATTGGCTGTGCATAATGCACAGCCCTTTTTTACAGGCCAGAATAACCCTGGGATTGAGCCAAGGGCTACCTAGTTGACCATGCTAAATCCCTCCAGGCAGGTTTTCCACTCTGCCAAAGTAGCCCCTCCAGGGCCAAGAAGTTGCTTTGGGTAACAGCATAGCACGTTCCGCAATGTGCGCTTTCCTTTTGGGCGCAGCGCGTCCCGCCAAGCAAGCTGTGGCACAGGCAGGACTCCATCCTGCCGACGCCACACCGCACCTCAGCCTGGCGCTGGTTTGCAACCTGACAAGACAGATGTCTTTTGGATCATATCTGGAGAACTTTGTGCTCACTATAGGTAGTAAACCAATCAAATAAAAAAATTTGAAGGATTGTAACTTCAAAATATAATCATCAGCATTGATGAAATACTGAATGCAGCATTCTCAAAAACTGTATCAAAGAAATTCAACCACGATGAGGTGACATAACATAAGGGCCTTTGAACTACTGTACAGTACATTTTATTTTCTCAGCTAACGGATTTGCCTTCACATCAACGCATATATTGTCCCCCACAATATATGCGCAATTTCTTTGATTTTTAGCTTCATATGAAATTTGATTGATTTCTTAATACAGTGCATTATGCTTTTACTGGATTGAATTGTCTCATTGGTACTTTTGCTCTTTGTTCAGGTGATAGTTCTGGAGTTTGATGTCCCCAGTGTCATGACAAGGGACAAGAAAGCTGTCATGGATGTGTTCGAACCTCTCAGATATCGACTTGTGAAGAAGGTTCTCAATGACTATATTTACATGAAATGATCGTGGTTTCACTGAAAGAGGACCTAAAAATAACTGGCATTAATTTTTCATCAAAAAAGTTTGTTGTGATGTACCTTTGAAATATTTGTACACAGATGTGTCTTTGGATGTGCTCACAGATTAATAAAAGAATTGAATCCCTTTCTTTATGTGATTTCAACTGCAAAACAGGATTGTTGAAAGAAAACTGGACTGCTGTAGTGCTTTTCTTAGAAGTTAGAACATACGTAAATTATTATCCGGTATTTCTTGGTTCTTTCCTCATTTCTCTATTTTTCATCAAGGGCTTCAGAAAAGTGAATAATATACATTCTCCCCTTTTTGTGAGTTAAAATTTGAAATCGTGGTGGCTGCCACATATTTGGCACTGTGCTCCCCTTTCGATAACATATTTAAAAATTGAATTCTCTTATTTTATCTTATGGTTTTGCATTCTTTCCTCATTCATCATCAACACTTTTCACAGGTTGTCGAAAATCATATAAATATTTGCCTAACAAGAAAACCTCAGAAAAACTTATTATTAAAATTATCAATCTTATTACTGTATCAATCAATTTTTGAAAGTTGTCATTTTTGTGGTCAAAATATAATGATCAAGTTATGATTACGCTTTTTAATTTAATGATTCTACAGTGAGTAGCATTTCCAGCAACCAATAATCCCAAAGCAATAGCTTCAAAAGAATAAGAATCCCTAATGGTAGACATTGACTGCCATATACGCGTGTACAAAGTATAGCAAAAGTAGGATCTTTTCTTTAATTTTTAGTGCTCAAATATTGCACGACATTTTTCAAAAGTTTTCCAACTTTGCTGCACAGCAATAAGGTCTAAAAGCAGAAGAGAGGCATTAAGGCCTCAATTGCATCTACCTGGCAGAAATGTAAGTAATTTATGTGAGTATCCTGGTACAATTTAAGGATGCATTTGTTGATTAGCACCCCTTACAGGAGGATACTGTACTCAAATAGTTGCTTGAATTAATCAAGAGAAATCTCAACGTTAAAGCTACTCAGTAAATTTTGAAGTACTATGCCTGTGTGTGTATGTCTCTCGTTATTTTCTCTGATTCAACAAAGTTAACGAAAGAGAGGAAAGAAAAGGATGCAAGGAAAAATAGATTTCTCACAAAATACGGTATGAAGGAATATGTAAAGGTCTGAAAAGGGTATTTAACGGCTTTCCTAAAGAATCTGAAGTTTTTTTTATCAAAGAGTCCTTATTAAAACATAATTAAAAAATCTGCAGAAATTTGCTGATGAACAGTGTAAGAAAATAAAAGCTTTATATACAATGAGAAATGATTGTGCAAGCTGATCAGCTGGGCTGTGGCCAGGATTTTTGTCCTATTTCAATGTTGTTACTGTATTGCTTTTGATTGGATGTACCCAGCAAATTATGGGGGCGTTGAGGTACCAACCGTTTTGAGAATGGCATTGACAACGCCATTGCAGCGCCATTTTCAGAATGGGGCTGATTGCCTCCAATGCCCTTTGGTTTATTGACATTGGGAGAAAGGGATGGCAAGGCGTTGACAACGCCATTCTCCAAACTTCTCCCAATGGTTTCAAAAAAGGCATTCAGGAATTGGCGTTGACTGCACCTTGCCAATGCATATTCAAAACGGGATTTTGAAATTTCGGCTGATTCCGTTTTCAGTGGCATTGCAGAATGTGTTGGCAATGCATTCACAATGGGAAGCCATATTCAGTGGCATTACAGAATGCTTTGTGGATGCATTGACAACGGGAATGTGATTTCAATGTGATTTTCCACCAGCACAGGTGCTGCTGCAGCAAAAGCATGAACAGCAAAGAAGAAGTAATTTCATAAGTAATTCTTGAAGAAGAAGTAATTTCATATATTTTTGTATGTTTTGTATATATACACTAATAGCCCACACCACACCTTCCCCAAACTTTGAAGATCTGTAAAAAGTTCGCTAATTAAGATAGGAGGGTGTTCAAAAAAAGCAAAATGTTCCCCAAAATCAGGGCAATTCAATTTTTTCCTTGCATTGAACGATCATCGCTTGACAAACACTTGCTCATCATTCCACATACACTCGATCATCATTAGACGTACACTCGCTCATCATTCAACGTACACTTGCTCATCATTTGATGTACACTTGCTCATCATTTGATGTACACTTGCTCATCATTTGACGTACACTTGCTCATCATTCGACGTACACTTGCTCATCATTCGACATACACTTGCTCATCATTTGATCTTCAATTTGAACATCAAATGATGAGCAAGTGTACGTCGAATGATGAGCGAGCGTTTGTCAAGCAATGATAATTCAATACAAGGAAAAATTTGGATTGCCCTCATTTTGGGGAACATTTTGCTTTTTTGGAACACCTTCCCATCTTGATTAGCAAACTTTTTACAGATCTTTAAAGATTTGGGTAATTTTTAATGATAGATTTATTTTTTAACAGTATATAAAAATTCTTTGGAGCCAAATCCAGCTGCAAGAATAAGTTTGGTTCTTAATTTTTTACAGCAAATTAATCTTGAACATTGCTGAAATTTTTCATTCATCAGCAGAATAGTTTTTAAGAAAAAATATTGCTAAAATTATTACATCAAGGCAGATGAAGCTGTGATTTTCTCCTGATTGAAATGGAGGTGAGGATCATAGAAAATGAATTCATGAACTCCTTTCTTACCACACAAATATTCCAGCTCCTGATTTTCTGAATCAATATGGAAATACCTCATTTAGTATGAGTAGCATACCTATTCTCATTGGATCTAGCTTGTGAGTGCATAGCTAGATGTGAAGGTGACTGACTCTCACTCAGATGGCCCAAGTTCAAAACCCAGGAGCATCATCTGGACAGCAGATTCAAAGCAAGGGAGAAGCAGCAGCAAAGAATATTGTGAACAGAAAGCAGACAGATGAAGTAAAGAAGAAAGAGGAAAGAGTATAACACAAAGAAGGCAATATGAAGAAGTGGAAAGCAGGAAGGGAATGGAGAACTTATTTTTTATTTTTTAGGGCTGTCAGACAGTGGGGCAATACCATTGGCATCACCTTGGGAATCCATTTGCCAACGGCAATTGAATGGTAGGCCTCTCAGGCTCAATGGTCTCACTCCTGTTGGCAATGGCTTCCAAGCCCGTTTCAAAACGCCCCCTGCCAACATTATGTAATGGTTCTCAATGGCGTTCACAGCAGGATCTGAACCCATTGGTCAACGTCTGCCCTCAACAGTGGGGGACTAGACGTTGAGTGGTGACCAAGATGACATTTTCACAACGTCCTTGCCAAAACGGCATCACATTGCCCTGCCAACGCGATTCCCAATGTCAAAATTATTTGCTGGGTAGAAAGCTATTTTGAGCATACTTTGATAGTCCGAGTTTTGTTTTTAAGCCAACATTATTGCTGAACAGTAAAACAACAAGTAAGTTTAGTCTTATCATGAAACCCCAATGTAAGTCAGGGGTTTTTTTAATAAAAAAAAAGCGTCATAAGTTGAAACTGACGTAACATGGGCCCGTCGTAAGTTGGGGGCCCACTGTAGCACAATTTGTCTGAGATATCAAAAGTAAAATCTAAAATTCTTGATTTTTATGGAAAATGCCAGAAAATGAGAAAATTGTCCCTAATTCAAGCCAATGTCCGGATGTCAGGCCAGATTGATTTTGGTTTAAAGTGTCCCTAATAAAGTCAAAATGTCCATAAGTCAAAGTGTCTGCATATTGAGGTCCCACTAAATATTTCATTTTTCTCCTTTACGAAATATTTTAGAAAATATTCACATCCAATTTGAGAAAAGCATTCAAAGAGTCGGACATTGATAAAACAGAAAATCGTTGATGCTCTTGAGGAGTCTGACCTTTCCTGTCGCCATCATTCAAGGTGGCATACTTGGCTGAAAGGCAAAAACAAAAAACATCCAAAGACAGAAAATGATTCATACAATCCATCCCATTAAGAATAACTTGTTCTCTTTTCCGAAAAAAAAAATATGGTGTCGGGTTTCGCGCTTGAAAAACTCGCGCCGAATTACGTCCGAAAATTCCATTTCGTCCTCTTCTGCGTTATTCCCTGCTTCTTTTTTTTCGGGGACCAAAAAAAAAAATCCGGTTGTGGAAAATTAGTGACCGCAATAACACGCATGGCAATGAGGTTTTACCAGGGAGGAGATTTTATTTTTGTTTTCAGTAGTCGATTTGCAGGTGGGTGCTGTTGGGTTGACGTGCGAACGAATGGCCGTGGCGTGTCTTGTCGCCCTCCATTAGGGCGACCGGGACTGATGAGCGTTCTTTGCACGCGTTCATTATCATTCCCGACCTATCCTGTATTTTCGGGGACCGAACAGGAGGAAAAATCATTTCCCCGTGGTATTTTCCAGAAGAAATATTTTCAGACGAGGAAAATGACAATGCTGGCGTCCATCAGGTCGAGCGGTTCCATTTTTGCGGGAGATTTATTTTTATTTTTCTATCCATGGCACGAGTTTTTTTATTTTTATCCATGGCAAAGTGTGGTAATGAAGTGATGAGTGCTTGGCTAATAAACAAAATGTATTCCAGCAAAATATTTGTTAGCTGCATGTTCATATGCAGGTATCCTATATGTTCATTCCCAACCTATCCCGTATTTTCGGGGACCGAAAAAAAGGAAAAATCGTTTTCCGTTGTATTTTCTTGAAGAAAATTTTTCAGAAGAAGAAAATGACAATGCTGGCGAACAGGTCAAGCAGTTCATCCATGTCTGCGGGAAGGCCAGGAGACTCTTTTTGCAAAATTCATGGCACAGCAGTGATACAGCTAAGTGGGTGCTTAGATAACAAACAAAATGTACTCCAGCAAAATATTTGTTAGCTGGCACGTTCATATGGTATACAATGTTCATTCCCAAACTATGCTGTATTTTCGGGGACCAAAGAAAAAGGAAAAATCATTTCCCCGTTGTATTTTCCTGAAGAAAAATTTTCAAAAGAGGAAAATGTCAATGCTGGTGCCCATAGGTCGAGCAGTTCCATTTCTGTGGGAAAGCCAGGAGACTTTTTGCAAAATCCATGGCCCAGTGAAAGAAAAATAAATTATGAAGTGGGTGCTGATTGCTGGCTAACAAACAAAATTTATTCCAGCAAAATATTTGTTAGCTGGCATGTTCATATGGTAACCCATGTTCATTCCCAAAAACTATCCAATATTTTTTGGGGACCGAAGAAGAAGGAAAAATCATTCCCCCGTTGCATTTTCCTGAAAAAAAAATTTTCAGAAGAACAAAATGGCAATGCTGGCCCCATGTCAAGCAGTTCTATTTTTGCGGGAAAACCAGAAGATTTTTTGCAAAATCCATGAGAAACTGATGCAGGTGAATATTGAGTATACTTGGGTAACAAACAAAATTTATTCCAGAAAAACATTTGTTAGCTGGAATGTTTCCATGCCGATGAGTAACTCATTATAAAGATGCCTGGAAAATAATTTAACCGAAATACTCAAGCATGGGAATTTATTTCAGAATACGCTTCCTATAGCTGCGTCACAATTTCCAAAACCTTCGATTTAGGGAAACATGTCGGTAAAATGAGCGTCGGTGGAGTTTTACATATTCTGTACATAGATCCCCGCATCATCGATTTCAAAAGAGAAGAAAAAATAAATTATAAAAGAGGTCTGACTTATTGATTCTGAACGCATTTTGCTGGTGTAAGGTTCCGTTCCGGGTTAAATAATCGCGTAGCTTTTCGCGAGTCTGCTGAAGCCAGTATAGAAAAGCCACAGTATTAAAAAAAGAAAATAATAAGAAGAATAATACTGTGCAATGAAATTGCCTGATGTCCCGGAAGACGAGTATATATAGTCCAAGACTACATTCCTTTTCCTTTGTTTCCTTTTGTCCAGGAGCAGTTCCATTTGCCCGACTGCGGGCGTGACAATGGTAATAATGAGGCTCGGTTGCGTGAACGCAGCGGGATTTCCATTTTCCAACCAGCGTTTGCGCTGATTTCCCTCCTCCTTTTTCCCAACATTTACTTCCCTTTTTCCTCCTTTATACGTGATGTTCTCATGCACATGTATATATCGTGAATTATCGAACCACACTCGCGTATATATATATATGTTGAAGTGTTTTGTTTCTATTTTTCGAGCTGGTGTATTTTTATTTATTTTTATTCATGACGAGACTTTTTCGCCTCTTGCGTGTGTAGAGCAATGAATTACGCCTTTCGCGCTCATTACGACGGCTCTGCGGGTGATTTTATTTCCCTGGACACACCTGGTGAGAAATCACCACGCACTGAGTAATCACAGTTCCTTTTTTTTCACTTGCATGTATATATACCCCTGAAATCCTATTCGTTTTGAAACAGCAGTCTTCTGCAGCAATTATTTTTTGTTCTGTCTCTTCAGCACCCACTTTGTCAACCCGGCGTCGAAATGAAACTGGATGGTGGGCAGGCAAACACGCAACCAGTTTATAGCAGTGGTACTCCTATGAAGGGTTTTCAATATTTTGCATGTCTTTATATATAAGGGATGCCTGATGGAAGCCATGGTGATTTTTTTTTTATAATTTCTGGCGTTATATTTTGGGGCAACAAATTTTTTTCTGCCTCAGGAGAGTAAGGCTAAAAGGAGCAACAAATGATGTACTTTTTTTTTTACTTCAGTACTATGTGCACCTTTTTTTGAAACTGAAAGGAGTGAAAGAGGGTGTCCATCACAAGCAGGTTGAAAAAATATCACATCTTTGGAAGTTGGTTAGGTGAATGTTTTGCTTGATTCTAATGGGAAACTTTGGACCCACTTCAACAGACTATATTTTGGAAAATGGAAACAAATGAAAAGTAATTGTATTCAAGATCATTCCAGATAAAAATTCAAATTTTGATGCATCTTATTCTGGAAGTATTGAAAAATTTTCAGTCATCACAAAAAATACAGCATGTGCCTTACTAAGGACTTTGATTTCATCAATACCTTGCCATTCAACCTTGTGTACCTTGCAATTCAACCTCCTGCAATTTTACCATCCAGCAATTTGACGGTCAAATTTGCTTGGAGGTTGACTCTCAATTTGACCTCTGACATGCAATTTGACCTGTGGAGAGACATGAAATGTCAAATGCCATGTAGAAAATGTGCCATTTGACATTTTTCAATTTCACCACTTTGCAATTCAACCCTAGTCCCACTTCAAATTGGGGTCAAATTGCAAGGTACCCCTGTATTTGTTGAATAATGCAGGTGTGCGCTTTACTTGAGGGGGCATGGTACTAACATGAAAAACGGCAAATAAAGTTTTCTGTTCATTCATTCATTCAACATGAATATGGTACACTGAGCATGTTGCTTGGCACAAAGACCCAGCAAAAGAAAAGAGAAGATTTTTGCATCAGTGGAATAAGTAAATGAATACTTTAATTTCAATCAGCTGTTCTGCATGCCAAAATAGCACTTGCTGAATGGGAACCTTGAATGCACATTCCAAGTATTATGAAATGTTTCTAAGCTCTTTGAATCACATTCAAACATATTTCACAATGGAAGACAAAGATTTTACCACATAATATATACACTATATGTTGTGTAATTCTTGTGAATGCATGTTGTATTGTATTTTCTTTTATTTGTGTTAGCAATTTGTGCTTTCCTGCTCTGAAGTGATTAAAATGTCACTGAGTGTATTTGGGTTGGGTGGGAAGGGGGCTTTGGTTGTGGAAATCTTGAGTGAACCTTGTGAATGCTGAAAAGCGGTAAATAAAGTGTTCTGTTCATTCATTCATTCATTCATTCATTGTGAATGCTGAAAAGCAGAAAATAAAGCTTCCTATTCAATTCAATTCAATACAATATTTAGATCAGAATTCTTGGGCGAAAATTGTATAACAGTCAATTAATGAAGTGGAATTGAAAGGAAGACTGATGCTCCTCTTATTCTGTAAGTTCCAAGAGAATTGCTATTTAAAAAATTATGAAGGAGTATTTTTAGGCATTCCTGCTGGTTTGCTTGTGAGTTGTAGCATGATAGAAAGTCCAAAATTTGAGAAATTTTTGTAAAAACGTTCTGAGACAGTCCAAGTTTGAGTTTTATTTTTTGTACCTAATTCAGCAATTGTTCCTCCCTTTTTTTTTGCATCCATAGGCGTATTTTCTCAATCAGACCCGGAATTATTTCTGCTAGAGCTCGCTAACCGCTAGAATTGCAATCAAAATTTCACTAAGGATTTCTTCAAGTTTAATTTTTGGTGAGAACAACAGTTGCAATTATTGATTACTGATTACAAAAAGCTGACGCTTCAATCTTCTTTCGCTCGTCAGCAACAGCGACAAAAGGCTGGAACGAAAAATCACAAGGGAACCATAAAAAGTGCAAAAATCGTGGGACGCATCCAGTAAACATCGGGCTCGGGAAATGAAATTTAACGCCTCGTAAAACGCCAACATGAGGCGCAATAAATTGCACACAAGTCAATCAACCACGATGTATTTGCGTCTATGGGTTTTGTTTCATTTTCCCATAAAAGCTGATTTTTACAACGCTTCACGAATAGAAAAATCGACGCTTCATTAGGCTTCTGCAGAACCGCAGTTTTACGATTCCTCGAATGAAAAAGGCAGGGAAAACAAAAGTTCGTCGATGCTTGCATTCCGAAATCGAGAAAATACGACTAGCAACAAACTCGAGTTTCTTTCCCCCCAGCATTGTGCCAAAATAAAATTTGAATTTTGCTCGTTCTCTCTCTTCTCCCTTCCGTCGACATTTTCGCGGAGAATGATGATAAATTTGCAGCGCACAAAAGAAGCCGCAGATTGAAATGTTCGCGGGTTTTCACTGCTTCTCAGTTACGCCGCAATGAATTTGCGAAAAGCATGATAAATAAAAGGGACGGAACCGTATTGTACTGTACTGTACTTGGCTTGCGAAAAATGAATGCTTTCGTTTGATGTTTTCGTGATGGAATCAATAGTTTCGCACAGAAAACCCCCCATTACTCATCCTTGTCGATGCCAAAATTAGAATATTTTTTCGATTTCGCGAATCTTGCAGACTAAAGAAATTTGTCGTTGTCTGCAAAATAGTTTGAAATGTCCTGAACTGAACGCGAAAGATCTTGAAAACTTTTATCTAATTTATTGTATAAAAAGTGTTCTCCAACCTGTGGTTTGCAGACCATCAGCACCCAGTCCACAGAAGTTTTTTGCTGGTCCATGGGAAATTTTCTCAAGGCAAAATAAATTTATCAAATCTATCAATGAAGGTCATTACAGCATCCTTATACCTGAAAATTTTGCAAGACAATTGCAATTGAAATTATCTCATAAAAATAATAGTTGGCTTTTCTCCTAATAACACTTCAGACAAATTTTCACCTGATGAATTGAATTATTCTTTTTTCCTTCTGAGAAATGCTTGTTCAAGCCCATCTTTTGAAGACATTCACTCTATATTTGCTTCAATGGCTCTCAACCCAAATTTTATTTCACTAAAGCAGAAACTTCCTCAATACTTGCCATAAAGTATTTCAGGAAAAACTTTTTTGAGTGTGCAAAAATTTTACAAAACATTTCTAGTTCACAGAGCACTTTTCGAAAATTTGCTGGTCTGCCAAAAATTATGTGGATATTTGCCAGGCCATGGGCCCAAAAAGGTTGGGGAACACGACTGGTATAACATGCAAGAACAACATTCATTCCTTGACCATTTTCTGAAATGAACACAAAAAATTGATAGCTCTTCTATTTTTTTATGCCCATGAAATCTGTCATACTCCCGGAACTGATGCGTGGAAGATAAAATGCTAAAATTCAAAGACTTTCAACTTAGCAAATCTTGCAGAAAAAATTGCATTATTATTGTCGATGTATATGAAATTATTCGGCATTCTCGAAATGAATACGGAAGCGAAAAAACTCTCATTTATTCAACAAATCACAAAGAAAACCTGATTTCTTTGCAATTTTCTGCCGCAAAACTCACAAACATTCTTCCGATACATGGTACTGTTGAAAATACATCGGATTGAGCATCAACATAATTAACTCAGCTTTGATTGTTGGATTGCCTAATTACAATTAAATTCATCACCGGTCGAATGAGTTGAGTTTATTTTCTTTACAGCAGCTGTAGACAAACA
This sequence comes from Notodromas monacha, assembly GCA_905338405.1. Classification (NCBI taxonomy): domain Eukaryota; kingdom Metazoa; phylum Arthropoda; class Ostracoda; order Podocopida; family Cyprididae; genus Notodromas; species Notodromas monacha. The sequence continues at coordinate 148,790 of CAJPEX010000151.1, read as the reverse complement.
TTTTTTTCCGGTTTTAAATAATTTCACTTAATTACACTAGTGTGACGTTTTTTCAGACTGTGAATCTCGAAAACGTCCAGCATGGAATTCCTCAGTGTATGCAATAATAAATTTAAGACCATGACTTTGTGTTTATCATGTTTTTTCCAGCTTGTATCCATTTCTTTCATTTGTCCCCCTTCGGAAATCATGGCCGTATTTTCCAGTTAATTCCGTACTACAAGTTTCTTTATGATGGCCTCCTTTTTATTCACAAGAACTGTAGAATTTTCGAACAAAAAGCGTATAATTAAATGGAACTCATACAGGGAATGCTTTTCGAGTGGAACACTAGTAGCAATGATCAGGCAATAAATGCAGAGCCCCGAAAGCCACTCGGAACGAAACTGTTGGAAATGAGAGGTCATTGCTGCACGCTGGTGGTCATCAATTTCCTGTCAGCACCAGGCCAAATAAAAATGAACCCCTGCATTGGCAGGAGTGAGCCTCCAAGGTATTCGAGAAAATCGTATTTTCAAATGTTATCCGTGTCAACTTTCGGACGCAAAAACAAAACAAAATAAAACTCATCAGGTGGAGGGTCATTTATATTCACGCGGTTGTATCACGTTGTATCGTTTTACTTCAGATTTTTCAAGAAAAGACTCAATTGATCAGTGACCCAATTATATAAGTTGTCAGGAAAAGAAGGGAATGGGAAGAATACCCCAAAATTGTACAAAGACAAAGAATATATTTTCTATTCTGGGTGTAAAAACCCCAGCCTCAACGCAGCTGATTCGGTATACAAATTTCATTTTGTAAAGCCTTCCTAGCTCTTATTCACCCCATGATCATGGTTTTTTTCATCGATGTGCTAAACGTTTTTGTGCACAAAAAGTTAGCAGATTTTCTGCGAAGACCATACATATTTTTGATGCATTGTGCGCTTTAGAATTTACAAACATGAACGGAAGGACATAAAAATAAAACGAAAATGTTAGATGGGGAAATTTGGTAAGTTTGTCCTGCCTTTTTCCAATTTCCGTTCATGGATTTTCCACTTTATTGACCAAAAAGTTGAAACAAATGTGATTGAAACAGAAGAAACGCCCAGATATACATGGACAAAAATAGAGCCTGTATCCAGATTATAAGAAAGCTTTCAATCGCTTAGGCTTAGAAAACTTATGTTGGCTGCCGAAATTCATATTTTATTTTAATTTTGTGCAGTCTATTGTTAAAAATGAGGTCCGATATGCGAAGCAAAAATTGGCAACACCCCGAGTTCATTCATAAAATCCCCCGATATGCGAAACATTCATGATCCAGGCAACCTGAGGGCAATAAATTAGATTATTACAAATTAATTCGAGTTTAATATCAGCCACCAACATCGTTGCGATCCAGCGAATAAATACTGCACTGACCAGCAGCACCATGAACTCAGCCACTTGATGACGGGGGTTTTTCCTCAGGAAATATACATATATAAAAAAAACGGAAGAAATGCGGGGGGTTAGGAAAGGTTTCATTTCCTTCGGTGCAGGAAACCCGGTGTTTTACCCACCGGCGATTTTTTTTGTTTTCATTATTTTCTCACTTTATTTTATTTCTCTTTCGTTTTATGTTTTGAAAACCCGTTCTTCGGCCAGAATGAATTCATCACCCGGGCGTGGAGCGGGTCCGAAACAGGGAATTAAAACGGAAGTTGCTGCGGTTGTCCGAGTAAATTGTTACATTGTTCGTTGATGGGCGAGTTCGGCATTTTTATTTCGTCTCATCTTCCGGCCTTTCTGACCTTCTCCAGGAAACGGTGGCTGACGGATCTCTGGTAATTTGCAGCTGGGTTGCAGTGGGGAAATAATTACAGCAGTGAAACCCTGAGATGCGGACGTAATTGGTGCATCAGGAGTGTATTCTGATGTCAGAATGTCCCCAAGTCAAGTCTCATTCTCCCTCTGACTTCAATGCCAATGTATTTATTTGGTTATTTTTTGTTGTTAAAAAGTAGGTATAAGTCCTCCAAAAATTTAATAAAAATATTTTCTTCAACTTCAAGTTATAGAAACCAACAGTGCAGGATAACCTCATAGAGTCTGATCTTTTGGAATCAAAAGGAGATCAAAAAGCAAAGAAAAAGATCAAGTCTTGCCAAAATATGCACAGATGATGAAAAAAAACTCTGAAAAAAGAAGTACAAAATCAGCTAGCTTTAGATTATGAATTATATTGAATTCCATCATGAAATTTTGTTTCAATTTTTTTAAATATAAAAAGCTCAATATCTTCAAAAGATATCAAAATTAAAGAATAAAATGTTTGAATTTCAGAAAAGTGTCCCGAACTTAAGCCAATGTCCAGATGTTGGGCCTGATTCTTTTCGGTGGATTTAATCAATGCAAAAGAAAGATATTCGCCCAAAAGCCATGAAAAATGTCCTATTCAAAATTGTTTTCAACCAATGCGAATAATAATTGTCACCATATAGGTTCTGGAAAAATATCCAATGTTTTAATTTTGTTTCTGTCCTTACCTCCCAAAAATTCTAATTCTACAGATTTAACAGGATTGATTCTATCCGAAAATCATTATTAACAAGTCCTGCTACACCGCAGTGAAAAGAAAGCAGCAGACGGTTGTTTTGTAGGGCATAGGATTACCAGTCGGTGGATGCCCTGGGGGCAGGAACCAATCGACTGTCTGCTTCGAATCCCTGTGCCCTGCAGCTTTCAGTCAGTCGTACTCGGCGGGAAGAAGATGATGCGGGGTTCGTGGTATTTGGCTACTTCACTTTTATCCATTTCGGAAGAGTTCAGCCAGGCCGTTGAATTGATTTGATTGCAGATAATCAACTACAGAAAGCAACGAATTCATGCCATATGGATGATCTACGAGGATTAGAAGAAGTGACAGTTGAAAATTGCCATCTCGCATGGGCTTAATCGTGGAAATGAAATAAATTCCGCAGTGAGGTACAAAAATGAACGAGCACGATGATTTTTACAGGGTTTTTGAAAATTTTTGGATGTAGGAGCCAGATTGATTTTTTTTTTGTCACAGGAATTCTACATGCAAATTCATTGCATTAGAAATTGGGCGCAGAAATGCTGTGAAATTATGAAGTATTCTGTAATCACACAGCTTTTACTCGAATTATTTGGACACTGGAAAGTTTCAATTTGAAATATGATATACATTGGTACTTTATGCAACAAAAATAAAAATGGTTTCTTTGTCTTTTCCTGTTTTTCTCATTAATTATATCTTCATTTTACCTTGATCATCAGTTTGTGCTGGAAGTTCTGGAACCAATTATGCCCAACTGTACAATATTTTAAAATTTATTTCCACTGTCTCAATTGACTATAGTGTCTTCAATAAGTGGATATTCACTTTTTTTATGGATTGACTAGACCTTTTTCACGTCATCAATCCTTGAAGGAATAAAAAATTTACAGATCCTTGAAACCATTTCAAAAATAACTGTTTAGAGTTGGAAAAATTGCTTTGCTTGCAACCGAAAACTGTTTTCCAACGGTTCCCATTGAGTCATGATTTTTTTTTTTTTTACATTTTGGCTGCTGAAGATGAACTCACGCATTGATGATGCCCTCACACGCTGTTGGTGCCAAAGTGGTAATTGATACCAAACCCTCTGCCTAAATTGCCGGGTTCATTTCAGACTGATGCTGGGGTTCGAGGTTCAAGCGGGGAACAGAAGCCACCAACGAATCCACTGTATAGTAGTGGTCTTTTGAGAAAAACAACCCTCGAAAAGTCTCTTTTTTGTTGCTCATAAACTTTTGGTTTTTTTTGCTGGAGTTTCCAGAATTTTATGCTGAATTTCATGAGCGAGTTTAAATATTTGGTAAAGTCGTTATGATGTCTTATTCCGTTTTCAGCTAATGAAATACTTTTAACGAGGAAAAGACTTGGCTCGGGAATTTGAAATTATTTTTTTGAATTCCTCTGGCATGTATAGAACTGATGCTTTTAATGCCGAAGCAGCCGCTTATTCTAGAAATCCGATCCTGAATCAATAAGAAACAATTTTCATATTCATTTTCTGTACCTTCACGCTTTTCAACAATACAGGTAAAAAAAAATCAGGGTACAGATCCTATTCCATGAACTTCTTCAACGTCAAATACTATTCGAAAACATCCATATTTCGCAATTTAACTTTGCGTTTTGTACCAAACGGACCTCAAATTTCAAATTAAAAGTGAGTCTTAGGCGTCATCAAGCGAATGTTGACAATTATTTGCAGTTTAAGCATGAAAAGTGAAAAACTTGATTTATGTTGCTAGTTTTTCAGATGGTTTTGAAATGCTGAGCGCGTCTCACATCCGAAATTAAAAATTTGAAAAAATCATACGGAGAATTGGATAATTTAAATTTTGAAAATCTGAAAGATGTTTAATAAATTATCAAACATTGTGAGATATTAGGGACCTGCCGCAAGCCTCAATCAATCAAGACACAAACCTAATTTAGGGTGACAATCAAATCAGGTGGAAAGCCACCCAAGTAGAAAAAGACTGCTGAAAGCTGGCAAAAAATGTTCCCTTCCCAAAAAATTAAAACTCCTGGCACCAAGGCGTCTTTAATCGGAATTTTTTGGGCCAATCACAGTCCTTTCTCTTCATCCTATCTTTCATCAGAATACTGGATTAAGGACGAGATGAAGAAATTAATATATCCCAAAAATCATATAATAGCATGATCAGTCCACTGAGTTCTGTTGTCAGAAACAGTTGTGTACAGAAACGGCTTTTCTGAAAGGTTATCAACTGTTGTGCAAACATTCTGAAGTCTTGTTCAAAAGTTACTTTGCATGCTGTGTTGGGACAGTTTTCAAATAAACGTGGTAGCTTGCAATTCAACCTTAATCCATTGCTGGACTAAAGTCAAATTTCAAAGCAGTCAAATTGTGAGACCCTTTGTAAAATAAAAAAATAGCTCAAGGTCTGTATAGCCCAAACAAATTAAGATTATCATTTTTTGCAAGGAAGGAAACATTCATTCAACATATTCAGAGCATTAAAAAAACCTGATCCTTTTTTCATTTCAAGTCATATTTAGTGAAAATCTTCAACTTCCTGCATATACAAAAGACTGTCATTGCATAATGCAAAAATTGTCTTTTGCGCTTGTCCTCCACGCATCAACAAATGCGGACGCGTGACGAAACGAACAGGAAAACTATAAAAGCTCCACGCTATATAAAAAATGACCGACTATTATTTTATTACGCGCCTTCAAAATCTCTCCATGCAGGAAGACAAAAATTATGCAGTAATAATAAACTCCGGAATGAAACTCTCCCCACCCAGTCCCACTGAATATCCGGAAAGTGAAAAAAACTGTCACACCAAACAACAACCAAAACAAGGTAGAATTTTCTGAAACAAAAATTCGGGAGAAAATTCGTTAGTCCGGCAACTTGGTCTTTCCGTTTCCTCTTCCCACCGGGGTCGTTGCCGATAATCCTCGCTGATGCCCGTCAATTACGTCACCGGTCGGTCGACACTGCCAATTTCCCCTGACTCTTAGCTGCCACTTAGTCACTGAGTACTAGTTGTAATAACTGGTACACACATATGCGTGTAAGGTTGTCATGTCACACCAAAAAAAAAAAAAAGAAAAAGCCTCACAGACCCGCGTTCCGTCCGAATGGGCTGAAATCTTGGATTTATACTGAATGCGACGCGAAAATAGCCGCGAAAATCGCAGATGCGCTGAAAAAAAGTTTACCTTGCACATTTTTTTTTGTTTCTAGCAAAGAATTTAAAATTGTAGACACCGTATCAACTTGAATATGAGAAGACTTTTTTTTGAAAATCATTTTGGCTGGATTCAATCAGGCTGTGGTTGCATTCGATGGAATCCTGATTGTATTAGATTAGTGTTCCCCAACCTTTTTGGCCCCATGGACTGGCATATTCCCATACATTTTTTGTGGACTGGCAAATTTCCAAACAATTTTCTGAGGACCAACAAAGGTTTATGAAAATTTATGAAGACCAGCAAATTTTCAAAAAATGTTTGCAGGCTCAAAAATGTTTTGCTTGAAAGACAGCTTGAATGGCAGGTATTGGAAAAGCTTTTGCTATTTTTTGTGCAGAAATTAATTCAAGAACCATTGAGGCAGCTATAGTGGAATGTCTTTAAAAAATGGAAAGGTGGGCTTGAAGAAAGGTTTTTCAGACTCACAAATTAAAATAAATTATCAAATCAGGTGAAAAGTTGTTTGAACTATTATAGGAGAAAAGCCAAAATATATTTTTCATGAGATAATTTTAACTGCCATGGTCTATACTAGCTGTAACATCCTTCATTGCTACTTTTGAAAAATGCACGAGCCTCTGGTGAAATTTCCCGCAGATCAGCAAAAAAGTCTGTGGACCACAGGGAACACTGTATTAGATGATACCTTAGATTCCTGCCATTATAGATGATACCTTAGATATCTCAAATAAGCAGCGTTTGTAAATTGAATAAATAAATTATTTCCACTAGCTTTTACAGTTAGAAAATCACAACAGTTAGATTCTTGATTTGTTCACAACTTGCATTCTTGATTAGTCCAGCACTCAAGTGGCTCAATAATTATAAATCTGTTTCGGCAAGAAGTAGACAAATTTTTCAAAATGTTTTTTATTCTTTTACTATAGTAATTTTGCTACAAAATATTAAATGGATTTTTATCATGTCCTCGCTTGAATTCGAAAAATAATCTGCGTCAAAATACAAATTTCCGTTCATCACATGCAGTCAATAAATGTAAAAAAAAACTTTTGAATTCCTAATGGAAAAAAGCCTCATTGTTGCGTTTATTTTAGTTGTCATTGACTCTTTCGTCCGTTTCTCATTCGGTCGCCAGAATGTCTGCCGCTTGTAGGAAATAACAGTAATATGTTGCGACACTGGTTAGCCGGCAAGTGAAACTTAATGACAAAGCATTCTTTTTGTTTTTGATTCCTTCCGCTTATTTTTCATTTTCGAAAACGACTGGAGTAATTTTTGAAAGTTTATTCGAGGTGGTATTACGTCTAGAACGCGGGCTCAGCCATTAACGGGAGCAACCAGCGATAATAAAAAATATATGATTGGCCAACTGTGAAGAGAAAAACTGAGAATTGACTGACACCTCGGCTTCAGGGCTTTTCAGTCGGGGTTTCACTTCATGCATTCTTTTTTCCATGGACTGATTTGTCGCACAATACGCAAAAAAAATTTGGTCGCCCAGAAAGCGAACAAGAACCGTTTTCAAATTTAGCACCGTTTGTGATAATTATCCATCGCAATGGAATAACATTATTTTTTTAAAACAATTTTCATGCTTGCTTATAAGAAGATATTCATACTCTCATCCTTTTTGCATAAAACTTATCGAGTAAGGATTTATTAAATTTATGGTGAGGAGGCAAATGAAAAGAATAATTATATCAAGACGCCTGATGGAAACTAATTTCTGTTCTCGCTTGGAGAAAATTGAATGATATCGCATTTGGTATGTTTAATGAGCCTTTTTTTTGGTTTTGGTGGAATTTATTTTGGACGACGAAAATGTGAGAGAGGTTTCTGCTGAACCCATTCTTGGATTGCTGGTCGGAATTTCCTGGAGGCAAATGACTAGCCGATTACAGGTTTGCAAACGGGACGTTTTGCCTCGTCCTGCTTTCCACCAGTTTCTTTTTTCGGATTCCAATTTGTTCTCATTTCTAATATATATATTTTTTGTGTGTGGATGCCTTTTATTTCCGATTTTGTACTGGGTTATATAAGTAGCTGTCTGATTCGCCTGCCACGTGTTATGGGCTGTCAGGACTTGATTCGCTTAATTACAAAGCGTACGCAAACTTGCTCTTGATATAATGAGGGATTCAGAAATACTCTTTCATTATTTGGTTTAATTTGGCACTTTCACGGGGATTTTAATTTTTAAATATTTGTTATGCATCAGCACAATAGTCGTATATTTTTCAACCAAATGTAATTATCGAATCACAAATAATTTGGGATCAGAAGAAGAATAAATCATTGATTGCTTCTTTCGGGTATAAGTTAGGTATGGATGTTTAGCGAAATTCCGACGCAATACTTCATACTTTTGAAGTCATTTTGTGATCTTCAGCAAGCTGCTAAATGCCCGACTGTTTTTTTGCTTCAATTGTAACAACATTGACCCATAGAAATTGAAAAGAGAATTTTGCTTGATTGCTGTTCCGATTTATTTATGGCAAGTTATTAATATCGGTATAATGAATAGGAAATCGTCAAAATCGCCTGAACAGTTGATAATCCTAATCGTTGGAAAACTGAACTGAATATACACACTATTTTCGGGAGGGTATAGTCAGAAAATTTGAATGTACAGTACTTTGTTTTTGAGCAGGTGTATTCGAGAAATGTACACCTTATATTCTTGGGAATATCCTGTTGTTGCTCTTGTTGTTACGTGCCATTTCACTTTCAGTTTTCGCCTCGTGGCAATAATGACTATTAAACTAGACAAGGGAAATTTGTTTCGGTCTAACTTTCGTGAATAGAAACTATACCCCTCAGGTATTTTTATTTTTTTGCGGTGGCAGTTGAACTCAACTTTTCCCTCCGATGTTGAGGGTGACGGACAAGGATCAAACGAACCCCTTTTTTTCCCTGAACCCAGAGACTTGACTGGCAAGCAGCTGGATTACGCCCGTCAGTTCTGCTCGTAACTGACAGCGTAATAGCAGTGTTTAACGAATCACGTGTGTGCTTCTGGGTGCATTAAAAAAAAAAAAGAGGAATCATCTGGCCTCTGTTCTATAAATGGTCAAACATATACCTTCTTTTTCATATTGCCTCATTCTTGGTTATACATATATACTATACTTGCTCTCGTGCCCGTCAGCTTTTCTTTCCTATCTGCGAGACCCGTCTGTTGGGGATGAAGAAAAAGTTCTTTGTGGTTCAGCATGTGGTAGTGATGATGAGTGGGAACTCGGTACTGGGCATCGGGATAGATTTCGGATTTAGTGCTCGAATGCAATCGAAGAATATAGGTACCACCCATTGATTATTTATCCATCGTTTATATAGGAAGAAGATGAAATTAGTACTTTTTAAGTACGTGATAATCTTTTGATGAAATTTTATGGCCGAGCAGGAGGATGAGAAACAAAAGCGGTCCAGCGGCGGCGAAAATTCATTTTTGCGGTCATCTGTAGGTTCAGGCTTGGACCTTATATCAATATATGCAATTGCTTTTTTGTTTTGTTTTTGCTGTTGGTTATGCGGAACAAAGCTGCTATTCCGCAAAACGAATGAGAACTGAGCAACGATTTTTCGTTATAACTTGCTCACAAACATTTGCTGTAATGAGAACGAAATAACATACATGGAGGCGCCAGAAAAGTGAAGTGTTTTAAACATTAATCTCTTTAGCCAAGATCCATCGTAATAAACCTCTGATGTATTTTATTCTAAAGTTGTTTCTGATAGAATCTTTTTGCCCCTTATTGTTGGTTGGTAAATTTATAGAAAGCTTTTTCGACGCTTATTCCAACAATGAAATGTATGACTGACTATTTTGCAATGATAAACCTTTGTAAATTAAAAAAAGGTTTTTCCATAACATTTGTATAAATTTGCCTGGAACGGTTTTTTGAATCAAGTGTGGAGAAAATTATATATTCCTGACTGTAAGCGCATATAAGTGTTGAAATAAAAGCCCTTCAGAAATAAATAAACTTAAAGATGGTCGAAGTGCTGTGGAATTATGCTTGCTGGTGATTGAATTTATATTCGCAACATGTTCTTGAATCGTCGATCGCTTCGATTTTTACAGGAAGTCGAGCCATTAGATTAATGACAATAAGGAATCAAATGCTGTCGACGGCGGAAACCATTCATCGCTACAACAACAAAAAACCGGCATCAATTTCCCAGGAAATTCCAAATGAGTTGGCCAGCGAAAAAAATATATAAATATATATCGAGTACCTCGGGGAAAGCAAATTGATTGCCATTACTCATTCGCAAGAAGGATGAAGCCAATCACATGTTCCATTCCCATTCCAGTCCGGCCATTAATTGCCAAATAATTGCCCCGGCGAGTGAATTATATGCAAAAGTATATATATCAGTCGTGAATTGAATCGCAATGTGCTGGGGTACTTGATGAATGTTTTTCTCTAGTATTCATGCATCACATGTTTGGGGACACTTGAAAAACCAAAGCAACCCGCTATAAATGTTTTTAAATTTTCTGAGAACCTTATTGTCCCTGGGAATCCAAGAATTCTTATTGGGGACAGAAAGTCACCACAGTTTAAGTTGAAGTCTGAGCTAAAATGAAACACAACAATCAGCCTGGGACAGAACCAGAAATTCCTTGTAGGGATTCCCAGTTAACATACTGAAGATGTATTTCACAAGATAATGATCAAGTCAACAGCTCAGTGAACTCTTCTCACACAAGAACTGGACTGAACTGAAAAGATATAATGATGCTTTTTACTAGCTGTGTATATATAGATTATATATTAAGAGACCTTTATTTGTTTTCACTACATACACTTGAAGCTCAACAAGTTGAATTCTAGGGGCCAGGAAACAAATTCAACTTTAGGTGGTTTAGACTTAGCAAGTTTTCAATTTTTTGAAGTTTTGAGTGAAGGAAAAAAGTTTGCTGCCAGGAAAATTAAAAAAATTGTGGGAAATTGTAAATGAGGATATTCTGGGCCTAAACTTGATTCTTATGGAGATTACAGCTTGCAGAACTTGAGGCAGGGGTTCATTTGTTCAATTAATCTTTAACTTCTTTTCAAGATGCATTGAATTTTTTTTATTGATTTTATCCTTCATATTTCATGGAAATAATAACCAAAAGGCCTCAGAAAATTCAACTCACAGAGACTTGAGAGAGAAAGACTTTGAGTTGAGGAGGTTTGTTATCCAATTTCTGTAGAAATTAAAAGAATTGGTGAGTCTTAAATAAATGCTTACTGTTAAGTCTAACAAATAAGTTTATTACTGACCTTGATACTTGGAAAACAATTCTATCCTGGATTTTATATTGGTCTTCCGCGTGCTTTGCAGGCCAAAGGTTTTTTAGATAGTCCAATAAAAGTATACACCAGGATCTCACGCAGAGAGGCAATATATATATTTCAGTTCAGTACACAACAGTCTGTCGCAAAAGCTTGGGCACAAATGCTGAAGCATATAATGTTGCATTGAAGTTTAAAGGGGCCATGGTGGTCAGCAGGTTGAATTCCGCAGTATTCAGCAGGTAACTCAACTTGCAGGCTGACTAGCAAAAAGAAATATATATACAAACAAGAGGACAGCGGCGCCCTCAATTGCTGGCCTCAAAACTCATGACAATGCAAAGTTATGAGAGAACCCTCTTTGGGAAGGGAAGAAAGAAAAGAGAAAACACACAAGAAATATCAGGAGCCTGCACACGCAGTGCTACCCATAAAAATACCTTAGGATCACAGGTTTTTATTTCATTGTTCCTGAGGGCATCCAAACAAGGACTCAAAAAACATTTGAGTTAGAGAGGTATTTGACTTATCAAGGTTCAACTGTATTAAATGAAGACTTGTGAGCTCTGATACATCAGAATACTAGAATTGAAGATGTTGTGGTGCCAGGAAGTTCCTGGAAATTATATTTTGAGGAGGGGAATAAGCTTCCCACAATTTCTAGGAATTTAGTATTCATATAATTTTATTTCCATTTTAATACTTGAGGCATGGTGTGCTTGCCCAACAATTATCAAGTGTGATTTTTCCAGTAAATCCTGTGGGTCTAATTTTTTTTTTAAATTCATTGCAACCCTGGTGCCTCTTTCAGTTAATCGTTAAAAAATTTAAATACGTCCCAAGAAGAACAATAATCCACACGTAGGAGTTCCATCAGCAGGGACTTTCATTAATTTGCTACAGCAGCAGAAAGGGAGTAATGAATAGGAGACACGTGTGCGTGCTGTGGTTAATGACTTCGTCCTTTACTGGCTTCGGAATTCAACTCGGTGCTGTTTCCTCCCATTTTCCTCAGGTTTCCGACTCATTCAGCTTTTTATTGTCTTTTTCTTCTTCTCCTTTATCGGCATTGATGACGGCAGCCATCACAAAATTTCCGCGATTGGAACAGGGGCGAAATCGATCGATTTTTCTGCAGCGGAAATAGACTCCGTCCAGTGACATGGATGTTCTCTGAAGCATGAGTGAGTTTATTTTAGAGGCTTCGGATCAAAAAAATAAGAGACTATTTTCTTTACCAGAGGAGCTATAACCGACTATTTATTCATTTATGTGAAAATAAGACACAGAGTTTGACCAAAATTGAAGAGAGATTTGAGATCGTCTGAAGTGTGAAGGCACTTGAGATCCGTGGGTTATTTAACGTGTGATTGACACCGGTCATAGCTTTAAAAAAATTTAAATTTTTAGTGTTTCACGTCAAAGAAACTGTTTGGCCCTTTATCGAAAATGGGTCTCACTAAAAAAATCTATGACAGAGTTTGCCTCATACTCGATTGGGTATTATATTTGAAGGCGTTTCTGATCTGCAGATTTATGCACATGTGTTAATTTAATCAGGTTTTGCATAAAATAAAACGATCTTGAGTTTATGATTGATTTTGACTATAGATGAGTGAATAAATTGGACAGATTTAACTTTTGCTTTGAAGTTTAACATCTTATTGACTAACTTACTCAGTTGTTTCAGAACCAAAATTTCCCATTTCTCCCTTGCGCGGAAGTTGCTGCTGTTTTTCTGAAAAATATGTTGATTTCCATTATTTAAAAACTTGATGAATCGATTCTTTGGTCCCTATTAGTTGGACTTCTAAATAGTTGTGTAAGGGCCATGTGAGTGTCAAACACTGACAAAGTTCTCTCAACTTCATCTGATAATAAGCCACAACCGCCAATAACGTATTTTGAAGAACCAATATTCCCTAATGATAGTAGCATTGGAAACAACATTATAATGCCATCAGGCTTTTTCCTAATTTATTGACTGATAAAATATGCCCCTGCCAATTAATTTTGTCTCCAATAGACCACCAACAAGATCCAAGTTTCTGTGAGAGGTTTAAATTTTTTATAACACAAACACAAAGATGACGTAATTTATTTCTTGGGACCATTAGCTAGATATAATTTATGCATCCAAAGTTTACTTTTATTGTATTATAGAAGAAAAATAATTCAATTTCCTATATTGAGCTTGATTTTCATATTAGTCTGGAAAAGCCTGGGAATGTTAACCCTTGGATGGTAGAGGGTTAATTCCTGGCTGTCCTGGTGCAAAGTTGGGTTTTTTTGGGTGAGGGGCATTTCAGTTTAACCCAAGGTCACTGAAATGCCTCCAGGTTGCCAAGGTCAGGAAAAATCCGGGTACAGAAAACCCCATTGTCTCAAGGAATCCCCAGTGTTAATGCTATGCTGGGAATGCATGAAAAAATGTCACCCTGGCCTGTGAGGAATTTTTCAGCCAAAACTTTCTGCTGGATTATTTAAAAAATGTTGGACTTTTCCTGACTTTTACCTTGGTTCAAAAATCATATTTTTTTTTCAGCCCTCATGGGGACAGCAATAATTTGCAAAAATATCCTGACTTTGTCACGCAAGTGTTAAAGATATGGTTATTTAAACCCCTATGTATTGCTGGGTGGGAAAAAATGCTACCCAGCAGTAAATAATTTTAGCAATTTTTTTTCTGCAGAAAGTTTTTTAAAAATCGGATTTTTCTGAAACTTCAGCTCTATTAAGCTGACAACGCTTTTTTTTCTGATGCTGCATGGCACCAAATGTTGCAAGTATTTCCGCCACAAACAAATGGTGATGGCGCGGCTTATCGGGGTTTGACTGCATCACAAGCCAAAAGTTGCCCTTTTTTCCCCCCCAATTTTCAAGTCAGTCAACCATGTACCCATATAGTGAAGCGGTGGCCAGCAGTGTGTTGTGTCAAATGGGCATTTTGCGTGCCTGCGGGCGGCGGAATGAGGCCGGGGATTCGGGTCCTCTGCTATTACCGCCTTCTCGCCTTTTGTACATACATGAGCGCAGACGGGTAATTATAATGAGAGTGGGAATTATGGCCGCGGCCATCGGATCCCAGTCCTGGCGACGCCTAATATAGGCACCGGAAAGACCTGTGGAAAAAAAAAAAAAACCGGAATGATTTCATGCATCACATCCAATATGTTCAGTCGTATCCCTAAACCCATTTATGTAGGGATACGATGGTCAGATAATTTAGTTTCCGTTTAATTTTTTTTGTTTTTTGTGTGCGTGGATATTAATTGTGCCGTGGTTTTAAATCAAGTGCGGTTGAATCACTTGCAGTTGCTTTTGCAATAAAAATCCACACCATGCATAATCTTTCTTGCGGCACACATCAGACCCTGACTGCAATAAAAACGTTTTTCAGGCGATATTATGACGTATTTTGGATGATGGACTGCTTTGAAAGATATTGTCCATTTAAAAATTTCCAATGAAAATGTAGTTATGATGGATAATTTTTTCAACTGTATTCGAGGCCTTTTTCTTCATGTATTCTTGATTGCATTGAGCTATTTATAGTACCCCCTTTCGAGTGTATCTGGTGATGTTTCATGACATCTAATCGGTCAGTATAGATTATTTCAATTTGAGGTCCGACTGAAATGGAATAACAATCTGCAATAAATTTGAAAAAGTACTCATTTCTTACGTTTATTCGGGAGAGAGGAGGTTGGAACTGACCAACGCCTCTTTTTTAGCTTAATAAAAAAATCAACGCATGATTGAGTTTAAGGACTTTTCAATAATTTAATTGGTTGAGCCAATTCATGCTTTCTGCTTATTTTCCAAAAAATTTAGTTTTCTGCATTCGAAATTGAGTAATGCAGTACAGTAGATGCCAAAATCCAGGGCACGTTTCCATCCATTGCAAGAAACTGTTCGGAAAAAGCCTGAGGCATTCGATGTGAAATCAGCGAGAATACCTGAGCTATTTGAAGAAAATATGAGCGTGTTTAAATTCCGTACCCGGAATAATTCGTTCAGTCATTGATGGGATATAAATTATAACCGATGAGCATCAGGCAAAAAAAAAAAAAAAGCTGAGTTCCATTTTACGAGAGTCAACAACCCAGAACAGTCCCAATGAAACGGTACGTGCGAACTACTTGCTTCCTGTTGTCTTCACCCGGTATCATTCAAGTCTTCGAATGAGAAGAAGAACTCGTCGACGATGGGTGTTTAAAAGAAATGAATGCATGAGAGAATTCAGCGAAAAGAAGAAAATACACGTGAACATCATTTGCCGCTGATCGATGCATTAAACGTCAGTCTCTTCATGTCTGAAACGTGAGGCTTTTACGTCTCTCTGAAACATTCGTCCTTTCCAGTTATTGCTGGCTAGATTTGTATACTTGTTCAAAGCGTATTTAGTTCATGCCCGAGCATGAGACCTGAATGACAAATTTTAATTTTGCAATCTGGGATTTGTGATCCGCCGAAATTCTTTGATGAGTGTTTCGCACAGCTTTATTTTCTAATCAACAATTCTGCGCGAAAGTTGGTCTTTTTTTTTGTTTATACCTGCGTGTGTGGGTCAGACAGATTCTACCAGAAATACTGACATGAAAAATTACAGTTGAACCTCTCAAAGTCGAATTTATAGGTACCATGAAAAAAATTGACTTCAGAAGGTTTTGATTTTTTGGGTGAAGGAAGCAAAAAAAATTGTCTGCCAGGAAAAGTAAAAAATTGTGGGAGATTGCTGTAGATGAGGATATTCTGGGCCTAAACTTGCTTCTTAATGAGTTTACAGCTTATTGCTGAACTTGGAGGCAGGGGTTCATTTGTTCAATTAGTCTTTAACTTCTTTTCAAGATGCACAAAATCTTTTTTTTTTATTGATTTTCAAACTTCAAGGAAATAATAACCAAAAGGCCTCAGAGACTTTGACTTACAGAGGTTTGAGCAAAAAATACTTTGATTTAGGGAGGTTTTTCATGAATTGTTTCAAGAGGAATCCAGACAGGGACATGAAAAAAATTGAGTCAGTGAGGTATTTGACTTAAGGAGGTTCAACTTTAAAATTCCACGGAAAACTTTTTGAGAATTTTCCAGTCCGCAAAAAAATTATTTAAATTTGCCAGTCCATGGGCCGAAAAAGGTTGGGGAACATTGGTTTCTACCATGAAGAGTACAATTGCTGGGAAGAATTTTTTAATGTAAAAATTTTTTCTTTAATTTTTATCGCCTGTTTCCGGGACTCAAAAATTTTCCGAATGTCTGAATCCTTTCCCATTTCCGCGGAAAAATTGCTGTTCACGTGACCGTTAGAAACCCTGTAAAAAAAAAAAACATTGAACTACATGCTCGTATTTGGAAAAACGACCCTAAACTTGGGCTATTATTTCCCATAATCATGCACTGTACTTCACTTTTGATAAATGTCTGGAAGTCGAATTGCCTGGATGTTAGGACTTTTTGAAATTTCGCAAAAAGGAAGTGTGGGACTAAGATTCTGCTTGGCTATGTGTGATTTCATTAAGCTGATTGTTGATGAGTATATTCAATTTTCAGAATGTCAGAAATGGCGTCCATCCAGTGAATGTAATGTTCGTTCACGACTAGTTTCCTTCACAAATGTTCTCATAATTTTTACTGGCTGCACGATGAAAGCGAATTTTTCTTGATTATTTCGTCAAGTGTAATTGAAACTATGATTCCGCAGAAATTTGTGCGCGTTCATTATTATCATTAAATAAGCGATTATTTATAAGCGTGTATATTTTCACATTATCGATGATGACGTCAGTCGATGAATGAACCGCTCATCGGCTTTCCTCCCGTAAACGCTCTTATACGTGAGCTAAAGAAATAATTTTCTTCTGAATTCGAGGGCCTCATTGTAATTTTCAGGAACCACACTTTCCATAAACTCGAAGACCGCAATAATCACAACAGTAGCAACAATAAGATATGAAGGAATAAACGTGGAAGACGTCCGATTTCCACCGAAGGAGGTGAACGCTCGCCGTCATCTTTCCAAATCAGGGTATAAATTTTCAGAATCGACAAAATAAGTGAGAAAATTTTAAACGATACCAAAAAAGAAGACGAAGAAGGTCTTCTGAAATTTTTCGGGGGGGGGGGGGGGAGGATACGTGAGAGGGTGGAAAAGATAAATAATGGGGTATCCGAAATCGGCTCGTTTCGACGCGCTTGATTTCGCTCGCGAATCGCAATAAAACCCGCGCCAATTTATTCTCCCCCCGGATCTCTTCCCACCAGCCAACGAACCACGATGAAATTTGTAACACATCGTGCGAATCGTATTCCCTGCTTTCGCGATGATTTCATGCCGAACTCATTGCAATTTCGATCCTCATTGCTCCTCTGGATCCTTCGTCATTTTTTATTCATTTTATTGTTCTGTCCTTTTCCATTGGCTTTCTCTAAAAAAAAAAAATCAGGGACAAAAGCTTGGGCCGATTCTCGAAGGAAACTGAAAATTAATGCGTTACAGGCCTTCTGCAAGATCGAGTAATGATGAGCTTGATCTCTGTGATTATCAATATTATAATAATGATCAATGTTTAGCCGAGCGAATAATGCCTATAAAAAAATCTCGGATTCGTAATCTTTTTTAGTGTTTAAAAAATTAATGACTTGAGGCGTTTGTGAATGAAACTGCTCTTGATTGATCTTTTCTCTGCAAGAAGGGGTACAAATTGAAAGTCTGGAATCAACTTCTGATCAAAACTGAAATAAAACTTTCACATAGCTTTTATATAGAAAACAAACATTGCGTTTTGTACATGATCACCGATGATATTGCAATTATGTTCAATGCTTAACAGAACGAATAACGCATCTTTGAAAATATATTTTTCATTAATCCTTTCGAGCTTTTAAAAAATTGCTGATGGTAGAAAAATTTGCCGAAAAATATTTTTGAATAAAAGTTATTTTTAACAAATTTCATTCAAAACAAAAAACAAAAAACGTCGATCAATTCTTGGTGAAAACTGAAAATAAATGTGAAACAGAATGTTCACGAAATTAGGAAATCATGTGAACATCATATTTTAATTGTACACAGTAATTTTGAAATGGCATCAATTCTTTCCTCTTTGGCACCTTGAAAATGTTCCCAACACTTCATCGGCGTCGTCAGAATCGTTCGTGATCGAAAACATTTTTTTTTAATTTTATTTGGGTGCCTAGACATGTTTAGATAATTTTGAACCGAACGACGACGAGAAAAACTACGAAATTAAAAAAGAAACTGAATTTCAAAAGATTTGACCTTCCGTTACTCGCCGTTTTAAAGACTTCTAAGGTTTGTAACAAAAATGTTCTCCTATTTCGGAATATTTTTCTGCAAAAGAAATTTTTAAACGTTCATAGCAACCAAACCCACGCCAATTATTCGCGAGTGAACTGAAACCCTAGACCTGAATCCAGTCCTTTGCATTTCGGAGACATATTGTCTGAATTTCGGCCACATTTTCTCCGAGCCACTATCTGCGAACAAAATCATTGACTGAAACATTGTATTGTATCCATTTTCTAGGACATTCAGGGGGATTTTCACCACGGAAACCGAGGGAATGCTTCGATGAGCAAGTGCGTGATTTTAAAACTTTATTTATCGAAAAATGCTGGAAATTTTTCGTGGAGACGCTCTTTTTTTTTTTTGCTTTCCACGGAATGGAAGAAACGTGTAATGAAGGAGAAGCAGTTAATGGCGTAATGCCGGTAGTGATTGGCGGTGAAATATGAACATGGGCAGCAATCGAATCGGGTCTTGATTGCGCCTGTTGGGGCTAAATCGATCAGAACCATTTGAAACGCCTTCTGATAAATACGCGGTCATTATCGATAAATTCGATGATGATGACGGGAAATTTTCCCAAGCTTCTTCTTCCTCGCAATTCCTGCATTTTTTCCTTCATTTCTCAAATGTTTCGGTGGAATCCTCATTTGTGTTCTTTTTGAACTTTGAGGATGACCTGAATATATACGAGAGTTGTTTCATAAGTTTTGAGACTTTTTGACAAAGATCCATCGGAATTTCAACAATTCAAAAAAAAATTTAAATCACGTATAGCCCCATCATTTGGTAACACTTCCGCGCTGTGCAACTTACTCTCCTCCCAACTTTCATGATTTTTTTCCGTGCAATAAGTCCAACAATCAAAACAGTGCCAAAAAATCGAGTTCCTTTAGTTAATTGAGCTGTTCTTAATTGACGGCAAAAATGAGGCTGTCCCTGTCCTGAAGATCAAACCCTTTCATATCATTCTCCACTGTCAGGAACAGTCAAAATCACAGGGTGCCTAAAAAATTAAAAGAACTTGATTTTTGGCATTGTTTTGATTGTTGGACTTATTGCGAGGAAAAAAATCATTAAAATTTGGCGGAGAGTAAGTTGATCAGTGCTGAAGTGTTACCAAATGATGGGGCTATGCAAGTAAAACTTTTCGTTGGAATTTTTGAAACTCCATTGGATCTATGTCAGAAAGTTTCAAAACATATGAAACAACCCTCGTATCTGCAAGGAGCTTGATTCTGTTACTTCAAAGTTGATCCATTTTAAATGTAGGCATTCTGAGAATTCCAACCAATTGGCTCCATTTTTTCTGACTCACCATGTGAAAGGTTTGTGATTGCGGCAAAAAAGGTGGTTTCTCTGGGTTTGTGAAAAACATTGTGTGGACTGAGAAAAGCTTATATGCCAAGAACATCCTCGAAGAGAGGTTATTATATAAAAACACCTGTGTGATGGAATATGCAAATTAAATTTTCCATTTTCTTTTGGGTTCACAGAATGGGTGAAATTCTTACCCATTGAAGTCTATGGGAAAATTAAATTTGGTGAACAAACTTTTGTCTGGAACCAACCAAGTTCATTAATTGAGGGTCCACTACTGTATGACATTTTTTGGATAGTTTCTAAACTTTCTACTAGCTTTTGGATAAAAGTGTTTAACATATTGTAAAATGCTGAAAAAATATTGCGTGTGTCTGAGTACTCATTTTGCGCTTGCTCACTAGTGAAATTTGCTCTTTTGATACTCACTTTTTTTTCAGGCATGAAAATGGTTACACTTAATTCCACACTCCATCCACGCAGGAAAATTTCTTTCGGAGTATATGAACAGAAATTTTTATCCCTGAATAGCATTCACCATTACAGGCAGGTACTTCATAAATAAATTCTACCAAAACCATGAATTCTTCGGTAAATTCCTTCAAAAATAAATTTAAATTCAGAAATAAATCTTAGGAGAGAGAAAAAAGAGTCAATTTGCAGTTGCTGAAATCTCCAGGCAATTACAAAGAAATTTTTGCGCAGAGACGTCCATCTTAGGCGTAATCCTTTCTTTTAGAATTGGTCGATTATTTTAATGACTTTTCCAGAAGAAACAGAGGAGCAACGTGAGCAAAACCTGGTCAAGGAAACGGAAGAGAACCAGTTCTGATTGGATTACGTTATTCAAGTCTCCGCAGTTTCATCATACAAACAAGTTTTAAGTCGAATTTTCAAACAAAACAAAAAAAACAGCGAGAGAAAGAACAACAACAAGGAACTGCGCATAAACCGTGGGTTGAGTTATTTTGTGGCCTTGGCATAAAAAGTGCGAGGATTATTGTTGCACCATCCCAGCCAAAAAATAAATAAAATGTGACGAGGGAAAATTGGAATGAAGGTGTGGAAAGGGTCAGTAATTTCGGAAGAGCTGGGGAAAAGAAAATCAGCACCCAACACTACGTACCACCGATCAATCACTTCAAAAATT
Organism: Notodromas monacha; assembly: GCA_905338405.1. Taxonomy (NCBI): domain Eukaryota; kingdom Metazoa; phylum Arthropoda; class Ostracoda; order Podocopida; family Cyprididae; genus Notodromas; species Notodromas monacha. The sequence continues at coordinate 127,993 of CAJPEX010000151.1, read as the reverse complement.
GACACTTGTTGTCGGTTCTCGAAAAAAAAAAAAAAAAGCCTGTCACTGTGTTAAAAGCCGCATTTCCATTCTACATTTCTTTTGCTTTGTTCAAAAAGTATAGGATAGAAGGATGCGTTATTATCACATAAACCATTTTCTTTAGTCTCAATCGAATGACTGGAAGGAGAAAATAATCTTCAGCAGTGGCATGATTCAAACAGCAATAAATAAATGAACATAACGAAAGAACAAATCGGAATTTCAGAGATTTTTTATTCTCTCGTTTGGCTGGTTTATTCGGAGTTCTAATCAATTTTCAGTGACAGCTTACTTTTACCTACAAAAAAGTTATCTGTCAAGCGATTGAAGCCGAAATGATTATGCAGACGGATTTTCCCACGAAAAAAAAAAAAGATAAAATATAATGTACCTGCTTCTTGAAGGACAAGTGGAAACGAATTGGAACAAGTTTTTTTTTCTTCTTCTTCTTTTCTTTCCCCCATACTGTGCAATTTTCTTTTACTTCGCCTCAGGCACGGCAAATTTGATTGCTTCGGATAAAAAACGGGATCAAAATGATTTTGCCAGAGCACCGAAAATAACCCATCAACCGTCGATTACTTCCATGATCCAAGCCACAAATTTGATGTTTGCGCGTCAGGTAAAACCTCGAACAAATAAGCCGTGTTATTTTCAGCAGCAGCGACAAGAAGGGGATTCTACATAAAACGGAAAGAATAGTGGCCAAGTTTTTACCGGTCGAAAGTTAACCCTGGGTATTCTTGGTCCCTGTGGGACATGCGAGACAATATTTCGTATTTCATATTTACGTAATTTGAATACTTTTTTTTCATAACGATATCCGGGAAAGAGAAAATAAGCTCTTTGCGAGAGTGCTCCGAATTTCACGACTGAAATTCCAATACTTTTTGGACAATTCGTGAAGGAGAGAATTTTGATAAAAATTTTGAAAAGGTTTAAAATTGCCTGCTGATTGTAACTTGTCGAAAAATGATCAATATTCCTCAGTCTATCGTGTCAGCTGTAAATTTTTTTGCGTCGGAATTTCGCATGATTTGAGATTGAACTTTTGAAAAATATTCCGAAGTTTGAAAAAGCTGATCAAGAGGGAGAATTTGGAAATTACGATGAATTATTAATATGGTGACGACTTTCCGAAACTGAGTGAATTTCTAAACGAATCACTTGCAATGGACGTTTCTTAGCAATTATTTTAATTTTGAATATGCTATAGCTTAATGGCAATTAAAAACAAAGACTCACCTTGCGACTTTTGGTGAAAATAATTGAAAAATCTGCGTTACGTTCTACTGTATCGAGTTATCGACTCAAGTTGGTCCCTGACACTGGACTAAAAACAAATTTCAACTCGAAATTAATCGCAAATTGCCCTGAGAATTTATTCTCTCACTTATTTTTGGGAATAAAGGGTCAAGATTGACACGTCCATCTTAAATGAGTTAGGGTCCACTGTGAAATTCCCGAAACATAATTCCATTATGAAGTGTTGGATAGACAAATAACGCGTGAAATACTCGAACAATTTTAAAATATATGAATAAAAACGCAGGACCAACATATAAACTATAATCCAATCTGAAAACTGACATGATCTGGAGTCTGGGTTTAATATCATGTGATGGGTAACCAATGGTATTTGATGACGGCTACTACAATCTTTAAAAAATAAAAACCTTGTGTTCATTTTGTCAACGACGATGCAGAAATGTGGGTTCTTTTACACTCCTGAAGAATGCATTCAGTCTGTGATTTTTAGAATTTTACGAAAATAGATTCCGTTTTTTTTTTCTGTCTCTCGAAGGGATTGGGGTACACCGAAAACAAAGTTTACCCGCTGAAAGGGAGGTTCGGGTTCCCCGCATGCAGTCGCAACCCTCGACTTTGGAGCATGATCTCTGTGTTTTGGCCCATCATCAAAGTGGGCACTGATTCCTTATTCCGTGCCCAAATGCACACATTATTAGGAAAGCAAAGGTTAGCGTTCTTTTTCGCCTGCGAACCCGGCGACCGGCACCCGGGTATTATTTGCCCATTTCCGGGCGCTCAGTCATTCGGCAATTCCCTCTGACACCTTCGGCAAAAGAGCTTTGTTTTATTTCGTCTCTGCACAAATTCAACTCTAAAAATTGGGATTCCAATAATGTTTTTTTTATTCTTTACAAAGAAATTTCGGTAGAAAGTCAAATATAAAACTGCCATGCCCGTCCGAAAAGACGAAACTCGTAAAATTTTCACGCACACTAATTAACGCGCAATAATTTTCCACAGGCCGCAGGAAATTTTTTTTTCTTCGATCAATTAGATATTTTCAAGCTGGGAATTCCGACTCTATTTTCATTTAAAGCCAATATTTCAGAGAAGTATGCGAGACTGTATGTTTTTCATAGAATTCAAATCAACTTGGCGGGATTAATGTAACTTAAAATGAAGCGATTTCAACCGCATTTTAATCCACTTCCGCTCGTTTTTTCCGTTCCAAATTTCCATGAGCAGATGCATTATGTGATGCCAAAAAATAACTTATTGACTCAATTCAAAGTTGTTTTGGGTCATTTAAAATTGCAACTTTCTTCACGTAGTTTCGGGAGAGGTGTTCCGAACCTTCAAGGGTTGTTCATCAGCCATTGGTGTGGAAACTTTGGGGTCAACTGTGGATCCTAAATTTTTTTTTTTTTTTGCATTCCAAGAGGGAATTAAAGGGGACGACTGAAGCCTAGTTGTTAAATCCTCGTTGACTGCGTTTATCTTTCCGCTGCAGAATGTTGGTTCAATCATGCACAACGCGAACCTAATCCTTGAGAGTTGCGGGGTGATGATGGAGGAAACCCGGAATTATGGGAGAAACCCGTGCCCACAGGTGCGCAGGAGAGAACACAAAGTGATGTTGAGACATTGTATGCATGTATGGCATATCAAACAATGTTTATTTCTATCAGAAAAGGAATTCGGAAACAATGCATATATATTCTTGCAGATTTAATGTATATGGCACGTGAGAATTAACATCTTCGGGCGCAAGTTATGTACTTGCAGCTCGGAAAAATGTGTCCTCGAAACGTTGGATTTCCCCATTATCAATCTTTTTATCGTACGAGGAAATTCTAATTCAAAAGGATCTTTCAAATGTATAATACGACTGATAATTTTCCCTTTATTCTTTTTATATCACACTTTATCTGTACCTTAATACTGTATCTCGCTTATAGACGTAATTAACGAGGAATTTCAGGACGTTTTTCTTTTCATTTGAAAATTCCTAGAACATTAAATGCGACGATTTTTCTACATGTGTGATAGGTGTTCTTGCTGAGAGCTGATCTAAATATAAAGAAGCTTAAAACTTTAATTAACACCCTCATTTTTAAAGAATGTACAAAACAGCTGATGATTTTTCTTGAAAATGAATTTTATGCTATCTTCCCTTATTTTTAGCATATCGCCCTTGCCTTCTTTTCGTCAAAAACATTTACCTGCAGATAAATCCTACGAATTCGAGTGACTATATATAATGTACTGTATTAGAAGCGGAATTAACGATGAGCTCAATAGTAATTTTTGCATTATTCTCTTGCTTTTTTGCTAGCTGAAGTCTGCAAAACGACGGCGGACGATTTCTTCGCAGAATTTAAACTTCGAAATCCATTTGTTTTCTTCGAAAATCTCCGCAGCTTTTGTGGCGTACGACCCACAAAGCGCCCTCTGTCCCTAACAGCTTTTCCTTGTCGACATTACTTCTAGAGTAAGTAATTCATACACAGGTGAAATAAATTATTTCCGACAAAATCATGGATGACCTCGATTCAGCATCAAGTTTGCACTCTCGTGTTAATAGGAGAGCCGAAGTCTGCCAAATGACAATCAGCTTGCAGAGTTTACATTTCAAACTCCGCTTCTTTCTTTGAATAATTCCGTTGTCTTTTCCTTGCTGACAAGACTTTCTTGCGAAGAATTTTCAAGAACTTACAAGGACTAGATAATCTAACCGTTAGTAGTCGAGTACTATTTGCTCTATAGTAAGACACGCATTAGGGGTTTTCAGTCAAAAAAAATTTTTCTATCACAGAGTAAGAAACGCACCCGATTTTATTGACTCGAAAATTGCAAGTTCTTGAAAATGATAAGACACATATTTGGATTTAGACATGATTTGATCATGTATATTTTGACCAATTTTCAATTAATTTTTGTTTTGTTGAGATTGTTTCAAAATTTTCCATTATAAACAAATATGAGGCACACCGGAACTTCTAAAACTTTTACAAATGTGTGCACATCTATGACACGCACCCTTTTTCTCCCTCTCAATTTCGATTTTTAAGAAATGTGCGCGTGGTACTTGAATAAATAGGGTATTTCCGGAAGACTTCCTGAAACATTCTCAGCAGATCCTTATTTATTTTCCCGCTCGAGAACTTGAAATCAAGGAGCAGGTCCCTGAAACAGGAAGAATACGCTAGTAGAAATAGCTCGGAGCTGCAGAACCGCGATAATTGAGTTGCTGGCCAGCTTGGGGCTCTTTTCTTGCTCTCTCTCTCTCTCTCTTACAAACAGGTGATGAATAAACCCGCGGCCCGGGGTTTCCATCCGTTCGTCCATCCATCCATCCATCCATCCATCCATCTATCTATCCCCTGTCCGAAGGTGGGAATCCAATTTACACCCTCTGAAATATTTGCGGGGAGAATTGAAACAAAATCTCGGGCCGACGGCTGAAGAAACAAATTTTTAAATGAATAATAAGAAAATGGAAAAAAAATAGAGCGAACCCACTTCTCCCAATATCTATCCGCTTCGGTTGCCTGGAATTGTTCCTTCCTTCCTTGTTTTGGTTTTTTGTAATCATGTATGTATATATATATACATGTATCTTATTCCTTCACGCGGCTTTTCCTTTCCTCTGCTGGGTCTTTTGTTGTGGACCTTTCGGTCGGTTAATCGCTGCTTGAACCCGTGAGCCCATTGTGATGCTCCTTTTGACAGCTCGGATAATCATATCGCGGGGGCTTTTGAGACCAACACCGCCGACCCAGAAGCCCCCACAAGGGATTGAACCTGGTTTTAAATCGTAATCTTTGAGATGGGCGAGGATGTGAGATAACCACTTCACTTCTGGGCTTTTCCCTTGTATCCTGATGGAGTTGTGAGTGCGTCGGTGAGAAACTCATGTTTCCTGTAAACCGAATCTGGTGCATGAGTATATTTGAGAAGCTCACCTTTCTTTTTTTTTCTCCTCTGATGCATGCTTAAATAAGGCCAGAAATGTTATGGTTTAGTGCAGCTAAGCGGTACACCTTATTGCAGTACAATTTACCCTTCAAATTTCTGCAGAACACAATATTTTTGGCACAATTTTTTAGTATAATCAAAATTTGTGTAAAGATCACATTTTTTATTTTTAAAAAGGAGAACATTTTTTATGTAATCTAATTTGCTTCCTAAATTAAGGATATATCACACAATAACAAAAATAGGGTTTGAATGAATTACATTTGCTATATACAATCAACCCCTGCACGATGGACTTAATTTGTGCAAGAGACTGGTCTGTTGTGTGAAAAGTCTGTTTATGCAAATTCAATCACAGTTGAACCTCTCTAAGTCAAATTGCAAGGGACTAGCAAAACAAAATTGACGTAGGGAGTTTTTTGTAACAGAACTAAGAATATTTATTATGAGAAACATAGAAGAATCCCAAAAAATCAAAAATGGGGATATTTTGGTCCTTGTTGAATAAGTTGATAGGATGCTGAACTTGGATGCAATGATTTGTCATATCTACTTCTGTTCAAAACACATTAAATTCTACTTTTTTGTATATCTTGTCTCTTTCCCCTGTCAAGGAAATAATGATCAAAAGGCCTCAGAAAATTGATTGGATGGTACACAAGGAAAAGACTTTGAGATGGAGAGGTTTTTAAAGCATTGGTTTTAAGGGAATTCAGAGGAGGACTTGAAAAAAAAAATTGACTTATGGAGGTATTTGACTTAGGGGGGTTCAACTTATCAAGGTTGAACTGTATTAAAAATTAAAATTTTTACTTTTTACCATCCATTTCATCATTATTTATGTTTATATCATAAATTTTAAAGCAACAGAAGTCAGCTATATGCAGATTTAGTCTATTGTGGTATTTATAAAAGAGGGAAAGGAGGCAGTCTGTTGTGCAAAAATCTGTTGCGCGGGAGGTTTGTTGTTCTGGGCTGGGGTTGACTGTATAAGTAGCTACCACTCTATATAGTATGGAAATAAATTTTTGTACAGTTTCAATGATTAATCTTTTGAAAAAATGTATGTGTATGGAGGAACACATGGACATAGTCGATATTGCGGTGATCTTTGCAGATGTTCGACCAGAGGAATGACTTTGTTGGATAAGCTCCAGAACACAAGAGAGCGTCTGAGACGAATCTCGACATTCCAGATTATAATTTATCAGATTAATTGACTTTGAACATTGTATTGCCTGAATTGGTCTGCACATTTTTCTGCTAAAAATAGAGGTTTGCCTCATTCTGAATTGAACACTTTCCCAGCAAAATTTTGAAATTCTGGACTCTGGAGTGCCTTTCCTTGCATCAAAATGCAGATAATTTATTGACAATAAGTAAATTGAATGGATTTATTTTATTTTATTTGAATACAGTATAAATTGATGATTTTAGCTGTTTTGATTCCTAATTTTTCACCTTTTTTCACTGAAAACTTGGGAAAATAAAAATGAAATGCCTGTACAAATCTTTTCCAGACCCCTTATTGGACTCAAGTTCCGCCAAGGGAGGCTATATAAACATGCTGAAAAATTATTTTTAATTAGTTCCTAAAATTGTGTCACTGTCTGAATCATTGAAGACCAAAGCAATCACTGGTAAACGCGGAATATACTTGTCAACATTATTTCCAAGAACAAAAAAGTCTTTAGTGCACTTGAAGATAATAATATGTTCATATAGCCACTTTTTCCTCAGAAATTTTGATTTTTATTGATGAACATACATCATATCGCTCAGTCCGTTATCCGAAATAGGGTTTGCTATGTTATTCAACCGTAAAATGTGTGACAGGATAAGAATCTTGCATAGAAAACCTGTAATGCGATGTGTCAATCAACTGGGATCATCCCACTGAATATATTCCAGATCGTCCACGGAAAAGTTTATAAAAAAAAACCCAAGATACATATGAATATCAGATAGAATAAGCCCTTAAAAAAAGAAGGGAAGACGGACCTTCCTTCAAGAAATATAAATAAAAAAAATTGGACTCAGGAATATTTATGTGAAAAAGTCTTGAAGTCCTGGGCCGACGGATTTGGAGGCGGCGAGAAGGAAAAAGGCTGAACCAGGGGGCAAGGAATTCAATTACTTTCGGGGCGGCGAAAGAAATCCATTATTGCCTCCTTTTTTGCTCAGTGGCGGCACCGAAAGCCGAGATGGATTGAGTCCTCACCAGCAGAAATTTTTTTTTCTTCCTTTTCCAGCCATTCCGATTGCCGAGCCAAAAGAAAAGGAGGCCTCCAAAAGTTATCTATGCTGGAAATTAAATTTCAACGCAGTAATTTGATTTACTGTGATTTAACGACCTTTTCTACCTTGTCTCGAATCCCGGTAGACATATACATATATTTTTTTAATTTTTAAGGAGCATCATTAACTGTAAAATTAAAAAGTTTGATCAATTGTGTATTATTTAACAAAAAAACAGGAGAAAAGCCTTATGATTTTTGATCGTCAATATTATTTCTTGAATTGATCGATAGAGTAATTAATACGTGGAGGAAATATTTCAAATGGACGGTAATTCAATGCTCCCTCTAATTAATTTTTTTTCCTTGTTGATTGGTGAGGTTGTTACACACAATTTTAAAAATTAGAAAACAACTGTTTCATGTGTTTCTTACAAGATTTCAATAAGGGATTTTTTGTTATGGCTCATCCTAGTTTCTCGAGCATTTGAATGGTTTGAAAGCATCCAGCAGGATGAAACTCATTAGTTTTTCCTATCTAAGCAATATATTGTATCAGGTTTTCTGAAATTCATTTTAATTTTATTTAACTGTGTGCTCTCCTGGGTGGTGAAGGGCAAAAAGTTGATTTGAGTGACGGAAGAATGCAATTTCCTAATAACCCCTTTACACACAGGCACTTGGAAGAAAAAATTCTCTTGAATATTGTACTTTGCTCCTAAAATTTTACTTCCAATTGATTGATTGACAGCCTCATTGAAAAATACAACAACAAAAACATTCAACAACATCAAAATATGGTGACAACAAAGTCATCATAACCTCAGAACACCTCTTTCGTTATGATAGAAGTTCTTGATGAGACTCAAAAAATTTTTTTAGGTATACTGCAGGAACCTTGAAAAAGAATTTATTGTATAACCAATGATTTTGTATAACAAGATTCATTCTAATGAGATGTGTACTGCATAATTTAGAAGTTCTTCTTTGCTGGCTGGAGCCTTAATTTCTCGAGTGTTTCGAAACCACATCAAGTGAAGTGCAACGCATAATCGTTAAATCCCAGGGATATTGAAAATAAATTCATTGTAAGCAATAATTTGTTCTGCAGGTGGACTCACTCTACAACAAAATTCAAGGGACCAAAAAAATAGTGTTAGGCAACTTTTTTTTTAGAGACCCCTTATAACAAAGGGACCATAAAAATTCTTTATTGAGAAAATCATTGTAGACAAGATTTTTGTGGAGAAAGAGTCCACCTGTATTAAACCTTGGGTGGCAGAGGGTTTCTGGCCATCCTGCAGCAAAGTTGGGATTTTTTTAGGGGTAGGGGCATTCCAGTTTGACCAAAGGGCACTAAATGCATATCAGTTTGACCAAATGTCCCTGAAATGCCCCCAGGTTGCCAAGGCCTAAGTAAAAAAAATAATCCAGGTACAGAAAATCCCATTGACTCAAGTAATCCCCAATGTTAACCCTATGCTTGAAATGCATGAAAAATGCCATCCAGGGAAGAATTTTTTTAGCCACAATTTTCTGCTTGATTTTCAAAAAATATTGGACTTTTTTCTGACTTGAAGGTTTGTTCAAAAATCTTTTTTATTTTCATTCGAAGCCCTCATGGGAACAACATTTTGCAAAAATATCCTGACTTTTCCACACAAGGGTTAAGATTCATTGCAATGATACCGTATTTACTCGAGTACCACGCGCACCTTTTTCCCCAAATTTCAGAATAAAAAAAGGGGTGCGCTTCATAAGCAGGTACAAAATTTTCACTAAGTTTTAGGAAGTTATGTGTGCATTATACTTGATTATAATGGAGACATATTTTGAACAAATATAACAAGAAAACATTTTTGTATTGAAAAAGTTGAAAATTGTTCAGATTTTTGTTAAATTCATGCCTAAAGTCAAATTTTTTGTTTTTATTTTTGAAATTTTATGGTTTTAGATTCACTAAAAATTGGGGTGCGCGTCTTACTCGGGTATAAGATTTTTGCAAAATTTTTAACTGAAAAACCCCTGTGCGCACCTTACTTGAGGGCGTGTTGTACTCAAGTAAATATGGTATTACGCTGTATATGAGAAGTTTTTGTCTGCATGGGGTGTAGCCTTAATTTCTAAAGTCTTTTAAAAAAAAATTGCATCATATAAGCATCACGGACTGATGCTGAGGATAATATGTGAAACTTTGTGCCATTCCCTCAGGCTGGAGGTGCAAAGGGAACCTTACCTGCGTCTGGGCATGCTGTTTCCTTTTATGTGACCATTGCCTGCGAATAGGCTGGCCCATTTGCAACACCTATTCCCCTCATTAACCGCAGTCCAAGATTCACTCAGGACCTGCTTTGAAGACCCCGAGGCCGCACCTGACTCGATCCCCACACACCCAGGAGGTGCGTATCTTTCCCTGTCACGAGGAAATTGGTTTATTTGGAAGTGTTTTCTTATTCTTATCATTCTTCTTCTTCTTCCTCTTCCCGAAAGCATTCCTGAACTGTTTGCAAGAATTTACTGTATATGCCTGAAATTGTGCCCGAAAAATCTCCGAGTTTTGATCGTGTCGTTTAACCCTGAATTAAGTGGCAACGTTGACTATAATGCAGAAAAAATCTTGTGTTGCAGAAGTCCTTGGAACCAGGAAAACAATCTTTCATGATGAAAAATCCAATATAAAGAACCTTTAAAAATGTTTTTGACTATACTGGATCTCTAGAATGGTTTCGCATTCTATAGAAAATTGATAATTCTTAATAATTACTTTCAACAGAATTTGTTGCAATGAAATTTTACCAAAAAATGCGCTGGCTGTCCATGCATACATTTTTGAATAGTTTAACTGTGCGCTGAATTAGAAGTGAGGGAAAATATTTTTTTAACCACAGAAAATGTTGAGTGGGATTTTTAAAATTTAGGATAAATGCAATATTTTTATATTCCAGCAAATAATACATTTGGATGTATCCCTGATGTCGACCTCTGTTTTCTTCATGATTTGGTGCTGCAAAAAGCAGTTGTCGTTTGGGTGATCTTAAGCAAACCAAAATAGCAAAGCATGCAGGAAAAAAAGAAAAAACATGTTTTCAATAGATATAGTTAATGTTAGATTGTTTCGTCGTACTGAGCATTCTGAGAAAACAACCGTCTTTTTGCAAAAAATCCCAGAATCGACTAGCAAAAAAGAAAATGTTGAGGAAAGTCCATACATGTCTCACTTTCATCATCCGCAAACGATCTGCTCTCAAATTTGATCTTGCATATACAGAATTCACAAGAATGCAACTCAAATTCTTTTTTTGGTTTTGTAACAAAAATTTGTAGCTGACAAATTACGAACAAATTTTCAATTTCAGTTTAATTTTGAATTTCAGCTTCCTTTATTGGAATGACTTTCACTGATGTCGATCGAGGAAGCCAGGCTTAAAAAAAAAAAAAAAAAACCTGGACAGGAATATATTTTTCTCGTTTCATCCCTGTTCTTCACGAGGGTGAGAATTGGCTGTCATTATTGAGCAGCCATCCATCGCCCAAGAGAATTTTTCCATTTCCAATTTTCCTTTTTATTTTGAGTCGGGGTTTTGCCCTCAAATTTCCCGGGCTTCGGGCTTCTCTTCTTGCCCCCGACCCCGGGGCGATATTTCTGTCGGAGCCCAACGTTTCAATCGTCCGACTATTTTAAGCCACAAGGACATCACTGGCCTGTTCTTTCTCTGTGCTGTTTTCTCCTCAGTTTCCTGTCATTTTCCTTCCCCGGGTTCCCATTGGATTGATTGATCGAAAAACAGTTTAAAAAAAAAATAGGCACATATATATTTGTGCTAACATTTTCGCGAATATATTTAACCCAAAGTTTTTATTCCGGCAGAGAAACGCTAAGGATTGGCTCAACAGGCTGGTCCGATTTTGATTGGAAAATTCTCGGGTTGTAGATTTTTGCAGGTGCATTTCGAATGTGCTCAAACACTGGTGGAAAAAAAAAAACCTTTCCGATTGGATTTTCTGGGTTGAGGAAAAAAGAAAATCCGGTTAGCACATGATCGAACGAGCGCGTAGCACGTAAAGGCTTAATTCGCTTCAGAAAATAATGCGTTCTTAAATGAAAATAAGCTCCTTAGAATTCATCGAAAGTATTTTTTCACTACCCTTCAATCCATGAAGTTCCGATTTTTCTCCATAGTTTTCTCTTTTTTTTCCTTCCCTTCCAACCCCGTCCGACTTCAGCAGCCCTCGTCACTGTCTGAAGATTTACACACGTTTCATTCAAGCATCAACTCAATAAACTCAGGGCAAATTATCGCAGAGGGTGAGAAGGAACCATGGGGGAAATCAAAAGTTTCTCAACGCTTGTCGCCATCAACGGAAAACAGAAGAAGGATTTAAATTCGTTTGTCTAAACGGAACCTGAAAGCTTTCCACATATTTAATTTGCAGGGTTTTCAATTTTACAAATTTCAGAAGAAATTATCCAACTGCGTGTTATTGGATAAAAAAAAGAAAGAAAAACGTAGCTTGCAGGCGGCTGTGAAAGTATTGACATTATAGAGTTCAGTTGACTGCATTTGCGAAAATTACAGCTGAATCTTTCCAAATGACATTCAAAGAAACTAAAGTAAATTTGATTCACAGTATTTTCAAGTTGAATAACATGGCTTGGTTTGTGCAGGGTAATCAAGGAAAAGGATGTTCTGGCTTATATATACAGATGGTACCTCACAATTCAAATGTACGTCCCACAATTCAATGGTCAAATTTGCTGGGAGTTTGACTCTTAATTTGACCTCTGCCATGCAATTCAACCCATGAAGAGACATTAAACATCAAATGCCATGTAGAAAACAAGCCATTTGATGTTATGTCACAATTTTATCACTTTGCAATTATAGAACTTATTCCAGCAATGGATTAACATCAAATTGCAAAGTACCACGTGTACTGTTTATTGAAGGTTTTTGTTATTCATGCATTCCATATATACCTGCACAAAGTTCATGAATCCCTTGTGAAAAGCATCTAAATAATTATCTGTGTCTAATTTCGTAGTTTCATTCAAGAGGGAATCTAACATTCTGCTCCAGCTTTAAAATCCAAATGATTATGGGAAATTTGAAACGGTTTGATTTATTGAGACTGGAACTGAAATTTATCTTGAAGGAAATGGATAGATATTCACTGAAAATGTAAAAAAGGAGTTTGGGAGCTTTTAACTTGGGTTCATTTTTTTCCAGATATTTAGTGAAACTAGGAATCTAAAAACCAGCAACTTTTCCAATTCGAATGATTCTAGAGCACCTCATCATCAACATTATCACTCACGGTCAAAGCCATGATAATGACGCAGTAATTGCGACTCAGTAATAACAAGGTAATTTTCCGAGTCTTGAAACGATTTCCATTATTGTGGTCTTTTCGTTTGGCTCTGAATAAAACGGGGGGATTTTCCGACAGCCCATGTTACTTGAGCAAAGGGGAACAGGAGGCAGATGACCAGATATTTATAGTTGCACGGTAGCAAAGAGATGAAGTAAATCGGAGGAGCCCCTTGAAAAAACCCAGCCAGAGTCAAATTTTCTCGCCCCGGGAGTTTAATTGCTCCGCGGGACCGATTAAAAGTAAATCGACTTTGACGTCTTACGACCGGATGTGCTCAGGCCAGGATTTTCGTTTCATTTATAAACGAAACAAGAGTCTAAAGCGAGAGTGGAGGCACACAAAAAATATGAAACGAGTTTAAGCTTTTTATTCGACGAAAGACGAAGGATCGATTTGATTGCGATTCTTTGATTAACCGAAAAATCGGAGCAAAAACTCCCCCCCCCCCCCTGAGGAAAAATATACGCTCAGGCTTGGCCCATATTAACCCAAAAATCGGAGCAAAAACCCCCCCCCCCCCCCCCTGAGGAAAAATATACGCTCAGGCTTGGCCCAGCAGATTTTTTTTTATCCCGCGTAGATTTATTTCTCATTTTTACATTTTTCCTCGGTGCAGGAAAAAAAGGTTATGCTTAAAAAAGATTAAGGCTATGCGGAAGAATATATAAAAAGATAAGCGAGAAAGAAGGAAGAATAGGAATCGGCGAAATTGCGTGAAATTGCTCGACGGGATCCCTTGCGATTGATTAAAATTTCATATTCCTCGCCGGGCTCTGAAGTGAATAACCCCGGATTCGAATGAAATGCAACAACTGCAGAGATTTTATTGTCAGCTTCCTCTCCGATGAAAGCGGAAACACGGAAGGTTTTTTCAGTTTCAATGAAAGATTATCGGAAGAAATTCTAAATTCATGAAAATATGTGTTTCATGATTTATGGCAGAAATTCTCATTTTCTTCCACGAGGACTGAAATGAGTCGCCGACAGGTTTCGAATGAAATGCAAAAACTCCAGGAGTTACTTATTTTTCTTCTGGAAAAGTGGAAATGCGGGTTTGTCAGTTTCAATGGAATATGCCCTCGGGATTCAGATGAGCATTTCGATTCTACCAAAAAGCTTTTGCATAATTTATTATTACCGTAAATATTCATATTCCCCGGAAGAGACGGAAGTGAGTAATAGCCCTGAAACTCGGGATCAGATGAGAAACAACTATTCCGAGGTTTTTTCCCGTTTTTCTGTCCATTTCTATAATTTTTTCAATTGAAATCCCCGGGAGTCAGCCTAGGTTTTCAATCTAATGAAATAATTTATTATCAAAATTTGTTATTCCCAACTGCATGTAACCAAAGTAAATAACGTATTATTGATGTTAAGAAACAATAAATCTATCAAATATTTCTAGTTATTTTTCTTTTTCGAAGACGGAAACCTCCGGTGTCGGTTTGAATCAAAATTGTTGTTTCCAGCAAGATTTTCAAAAAAATGGCATTAAAAAAAATAGTGTGGTCATCTACAATGAAAATCAGAAATACTGTAGTTTATATTTTCTCTACATTTTCGAAAGACGATGGTTAAAAATTTGAAAACAAGATTATAATTCAAGGTAAATTTTAAGATTTTCCAAAAGTGAGTACAATACCATGGTATCGAATGAAGAGAAATAATTCCTATATGTGGTTTTTTCATTTATTTTTATCCTTTTTTATTCATAGATGGAAGCACTGGTTTCTTCAATTTAAAAGAATATTCCGAAGTTGATAATTTGTATATCCTGCAGATGTTGTTCAAATTAATTTTCAAAATTCCACATTTCTCGCCAAGGATGAGTGAAGTGATTATAATGTGGCATGATGGAATGAATAAGAGATTTATTCTTAAATCATTCATTCGTCTTGGTTTTCGAATATGGAAATGAAGAGTCGTCCATTTCAATGAAACAAATAAATAAATAAAAAGTCGAACGAGATTTTACTACTGTATGCTGCTGTACATCGGAACAAAAATTATTTCGTATTCCTCGCCAGCAAGAAATGAAGCTGAGTATAACGCGGTATATATGAAGAGCAACAACTCCAAGGTTGTGTTTCATATTTTCTCTTTCATTTCATTTTATTCTCGTTGTTCTCCAAAGACGGAAACACGGGGTTGTCAGTTTCAATGAAAAGCCCCCGAGAGTCAGGCGAGGTTTTCAATTCCAGCAGCTCACGTGATACCAGACGATTCGTTGATTGCTTTGCCCTCGCTGCTGCTGCTGCTGCTTGCTTGGGGTGAAGGGAAAATCTTCTGAAAAGGTTTCCTTCCGTGCCTGACTCCCGTATTCCGCTTTGTGACCGAAGGAGTTAGACTGAGGTCAAGTTGATGAAAGTGTTAGTTTTTTGTTTTTTTATTGGAAAATTTGTCAGCAGAAATTGATGCAGGTGAATGGTGATTTAAGTCAAACCTATAGCTCCCTGCAGTCAAATACCTCTCCAAGTCAATTTTTTTTTTGGAGTGCAATATTGTTGAAAAAAATCCAAGTATTGTTCATGAAAATCAATTTAGACACATCATAACAAAGAGGCTTTTCATGTTTCTTTATTTTTGTATAAAGATTTTTTTTCCACAGAAATTCAAAGATAGTTCCCGAACCTGGCATATTTCGCTCTCTTCCGCTCATTTTATCTAGACTATAGAGTTATTTCTTCTTTTCTTTTGTGTGTTCGTGGCAAACTGCGGGGGTTTTGGAAAGCAGAACTTTACGGTCTTGAAATAATTCCAAACCACTTAAAAAAAAAGAAAAACGAAGCTCGAATAAAAGCCTTGTCCGTCAAGCATCTCAATAAGTGACCTCACTCAAAAGCCCGATTCACACAGTAGTCCGTTGTATCAATTCTCTGGACAGGAGAAATTCCCTCAGTGCGCACAAATACATTACATACACCAGAGAACAGTCAGTCGTCATGTAACTGGCAGTTTTGCGTGTGTGTGAGTGTGTATATTGAAGGAAAAAATAGAAAGAAAACCAATTTTTCTTCAGCCGCAATTTTTCCTAGCTCAGAGGTTTTTCTCGGTCACTATTATTCCGTCCTACTCAGTCAGTCATGAAAGAAGAGCGAGACACGAAAAAAAAAGCAAGAAAAGTGTCAAGAATCGAAGTTAAAAATAAAGTCGAAAAGAATGGGAGGAATAAAGGAAGGAAACTCTTCAATCATTCACCTTTTTTCTCGCTCTCTTCCGTTCATTCCAACTATATAGGCTATAGTTATTCCTATTCTTTTTTTTGTGTGTGGCAAACTGCGGTGGTTTTGGAAAGCAGAAATCCCGGTATTTTGACGGTGGGTTATTGAAATAATGATTTCCTCGCCTTGTGCGTGGGGTGTGATGTTGAAATCCGGGTCTGAATTTTCGGTGAATTGATGCGGTTTTAATCGCACCCCGTTTCGTATCTATACTCCAGGTTTTTTTTTTTTTTTTACCAGCTCACTTCGTCCTTGGCTGATTTCGGAAATCCATTGCTTGCTTTCTTTCCGTTGGCCGGAATTTCGAAGAAAAAATTGAATCAACAAGCTTATTCACATGAGCTAAATCCTTCAGTCACTCAAGTAAGCAACCTATAAAAACTGACTTGAATGAACTTGATTTATTTGAGCTAAAAAAAACTGCTCGACAGAGATTCAATTCGAAAAAAGCTATATGACGAACTGCACTGAGAAGGAAATCTTCCGATATTCTCTCTGTAGTTGTGATTTTTTTTTCTTGTCCAAGACAGACAAATGTCTATTATTTATAGGATTTTTTATGTGTCCCAGAGAACCTAATCTGGTTGTGTTATTTGTGTGAAATGCTACTCATTTTTTTTGTCAAATTCCCCGACACCTGCCTTTAGCTTCATTGCACAAGGACAAATGCTTTTAAATTTTCGCGCATCTTTTATTCATTTTTCGTCCTACGAGGAAAATTTTGAAATAGCGTCGTTGAAGAAGGTTTTTCAATGCATGATTTCATTTTTGTGCTTTGGTGGGAAATGTTTCAGGGAATGAATGGCGGAAAGAAACGCGGCGTGATGCGATTTTTTCGGTAACTGATGTCGCACGCGTCGCGCTCTGTGGAAAAGGTTTTTTATTTTATCGTCGGTTTATATTTTATTTTATTGGATTACGTTTCTTTGAGAATTATGGCTTCCTTTCAGTTCATGAAAGAAGTGAGTCGGTGGAATATTATTGCGGAAATTGGTCAATTATCGTTTCGTGATCGGGAGACGTTCCCGAGCTGTGCTTTCCGAATCCAGCGCAGTTCCGACTCGACGGAGTTTGCCCGGGTTTCTTTTCCCACTGCTGTCAATAAAAAAATTGAGTTGTGATCATCGTCGTCATTTATTTATATTGCCCTCCCTTCTAGTTCTTCCTGTCCGGCTGTTCTTTCTTGTGTGACTCTGATTTTCGGTTTTATATTCAAGATACACTTTTTGTTCGGCACGCGTGGCAGTCTGAAATTTTCATGCGGAGACTAATTTTTTTATGTTTGTAATTACGAATGGATTGCAATTTAAATATTTTTGGGACTGTAATTTGAGAAATTTATGAAGGGTTGCTTGAACAAGTTTTACACTGAAATTTTCCGATGGACAAGAAATTAAATTTCAGAACTTTTCTTGCTCAAATCGGCTGAAAGGTACTTTTTTCTTGTCGTCTAATATCAAAGATAAGGATTCATGGATTATTTCTGGGATAGACCAGGGTTCTGATAACGTTGATCAAAATTATTCAATGCCTAGATTCCCGATATAAAATGGGTGATATTTAATCAATATCATCACCGAGTGAATAATTTTCAGAGTCTTTGAAATCTGTAAGAAGATCCGTTGAAAAGGGTTACCAGCCCGAGACAATCAACAGATCGCTTAATCAATGACTGATTACCATTTTCCTAAACATCTGCTGTGACTAGGCTTCAAGTACTCGTTTGTTGCTGATGAAGCTTCTCATTTTTCCCTTTTTTGTAGTATTTTTATAATTTATAATTTTTTTAAAAACTGGGTACTCATCCTTCATGAGTTTAAAGTACGAGTTGAGGGAAACGAAGCTGACACAAGCACAAATTGCTGGAATGGGAAAAGCATGTCGGATGACTCCAGCCACTTTTTTTTATCCTTCTAAAAAAAATTGCTGGAGATTCGATTTTAATAAAGCTTGTTAGCGAGGTAATTTCTCTTCCCCTTTGCCGACAGGAAGCTGACGATTTTAAATATAGATAATTGCTCAGCTATCATCGAATTAATGTGGATTCATCTTCGCTATTATGATATTTTTGATGGACTGAATGGCGGATCTTACCACATTCGCAATTTTCGTACTTGTGCAGTCCAAAGACCTGAGTGTGAACGAATACATCCAGTAAATAAGAATTATAATTATCTCGTTTTCAAAAGTTGCCACTATACAAATTTACAATTTACAACCACGAACATTTTGAAGAAAATGGGGAACTGATCGCAATTTATCAACATCTACAATATTTCAATGCTTCTCCTAGTTATAATGAGTTACTCTCTTGGCTGACAACGGTTTTAAAAATAATCGAGAACATATTGGTGAGATATCACGACATTTTAATAAAATTGCGTAGAAATTTGTAAATAACTACATTCAACATACTAAAAATTTTGCAGCAATTTTCTAAATCACCGCAATTTATTATAAAATTAGCTTGATTGGAAAACGATGATTTTGATGGCCACTTCATCAAATACAAATAAATCCACTAGCTATTATCAATAGTTCGTCATTTAATTCCAGTCTCAAAATAATTCTAAAGTTTCGGATACAATGCCCCGAAATACTGCGAAGCAATTTCCACGATGATCGCCGTTTAGCACGAACACAAAATTATCTTGAATGTCTCCACGTGTTGTTTTCTTGAAGGGATTTTCCTCCTCATATTTATTGTGAAATTTGATTTGGTTTCAGTCGAATAATATCAAAGTTTTTTCTTTCTAGAAGGAGAAATAATTTTTTTGAATTCACAAACAAATGAGTCTAGCTCTCGCAAAAATAAAGGAGCACAATTCAGCATGCTTTGCAATATCTAAAGAAAAATGGCAGGGAAAGCTTTTCAAATTCATTATACGAGTATATACTCGCTGTCCAATTCAAAATTGAAAAATAAACTCTTGTATAAGTTTTCTTCAAATGCTGTCAGTGCTGGGTTCAAAATTTGAAATTTGTCTTCAGGAGAAAAACTAGTGTTTTTTATTATTATTATAAGAGGAAGACGTAATGAACAGTAATGAAAGCGTGGCTGAGTCGTTTTCCGCCATTATTCCATCAGAACGCTGACTGGATAATTGGGGCGTCGTTTCCCAACCCCGGTGGCTGCTAATCCATAAACCGTTTCCGGTTCTTTTTATTTCCTGTATATATAACCCACAGCTTTTCTCCTTCATTTTTTCATAATCCTTCCGGCTTTTTCATTGTTGACTGACGGTTAATCAACTTGGACATTTGTGCGAAAACTCGCTGGCAAAAAGCGATGGGGATGATGGAACTTCCATTTTCTTTTTTCCGGTTTCTCAAATTTCGTAGTCTGGGATATACAAGTTCGGGATATTTTTGGCTGACCCAGAAAGGTGAGAAGGCTTCAGGCTAAGCATTCAAAGAATTGCAAATGGAGCAAGTAAAAGGCAGCAAGTGTCAGAATCACAAAAGTTTCGGAAATTCGAATCTATCATATATATTGCAAATGTGCGAATCATTCGACTTTATATACAGTAGTAGAATCTTCCACTTCATCTCATTTTTTTTACACCGTGTAAACTGTAGTGGTGAGAAAGGATATTTTTTTGTGTTGTTATAGATGAGGGAAATTTCGTAGATTGTTACGAACCTGTCGGAAAATTGACGGGTTTGGGGTGCGAAAACCAGGCGCACGTCACTCACTGAACCACGGAGCAATGAATTTTTATCTTCACTACGATTTCGTCGGACCCTGGCTCATTTTTTTCTCATTATTTTTTCATTCAGTTTATATTTTATGATCCACGTTAAAGTATTTTATTTTCTATAGTGGATTTCGCGAGTCGAAAATCCGACAAGATGATTTCAGTTCAGATATGAAGAGAAAAACTTTTCTATATTAATTTAAAATTTTAGATTTCAGAAGGACAAAGTAATAAAATCTCGTTACAACAAACTCCCGGGGATACTTAGTAAAAATTCGTTATAGTGAAAATTTGGTTTTGTCGAGATTCATGGTTTCGAACACATTTTAGACATGAAGTTTTGTAGGAAATGGGCAATAAATACATTCAAGCGCTTCCAAAACGAATAATTATATCATAATCAGTAAGTATTCCTCATGAAATGAAGAGGAAACTAAATAGTCCTTTTCTTTTACTGAACCTGCCATCCTATAAAAAAGTTACATTTGTCTCAAAATATACAATGAAACATAAGTACATCTAAGAGGAACACTTCCTTCTGAATCAACTTTTTCATTTATGCATGTTCTTGCAGGTGGAAGAAAATTCTTTCAAACATCTTGAATATTCGGAAGAAAATCATACAAGTACATTCTAGAATGGAGCTACTGAATTTCAAAGAAATACATCACACTGAGGATTTTTTTGAATACCAAGTTTTCTCTGCAGAAATTTTTTCCTGCTGCACCTTCCTTTTTTCCAGCCATACAGATTAAATAAAACCTATGGTCTATGCACAGAATCATGACAAAAATTTGTTATAATGTTATTAAAGCCTAAAATTAATAAAAATAAATATTTAATAACAATACAAATTTGTTATGATGAAAAACTCTTCATAAAAAGACTCGTTGTAATGGAATCATACATATATTTATAACTGTCCATGTCATGGGACTCCGGCTAATTTATTATCCAGTTTTCAATTATTTGTACCTCTGCAAATGAATTTACCTTCAAAACGTGGAGCTGTGCAGATGTTGTGACAATCATGGTCAGATTACTTCAATTCAATGTACATTTTAGATTTCGAAAGAAGGAGTGTTGGAATTGAAGTATTGGTGGACGACCTCTGAATTTTCTGTTCGAACTTTCATCGAATTTTCCGGAGACAATTTTAAATTTTATTACATTCACGGGGTGTCACGGACAAGAAAAATCCAATCTATAACAATTACAGACTTCCTTTGATCCCCCAGCACTTTTTTTTTTATTCCTTTGGTGTCGATGGGACAATTTATTGTCAGGGAAAATGAAACGATGTGTGAATGGAGTCGGTTGTTCCTGTGGGCGCTTGTTTTGAGATTAGTCCACACCATGGGGCTTTCGTAAAGTTTTTAGAGATTGGAAGTAAGGTGCAGCAGGAAAGGAATGCTATAACGGATGCTGGGTGTTTTCAATTCCAAGAAACGAATGCAGGCTTTTCGATCGTAACTAATTTTTTGTATATTGTCTTTTTCATGTTATTTAGGCATGAGTTTGCTTATTTTCTGTGACCTGAAACAAGTCACCACTAAATCGCATATGTATCGATTTTTTATGATGCACCATGAAGCCTTTTGGTGTGGAATATAATTAGGTTTTGATTCAAACTTGAATAATTGTTTTGAGATGTCTTGTTTATTTTGCACTTTTTTTTGGAAAGGTATGAAGAATCGAGCAAATGTGAAACAGATATGAACCAGTGAATCACTGATCAAAATGGTATGTCGGATGGCATATATCGGACTGAAAACGTTTTAATGCACAATTTGTGATTTTCGCCAAAGTACTGTAGAAAAAAAATGCATGAGGGATTTAAAACCTGTCCCAATTAAGGTAAAGGTTCAGAATCTGAATAGCATGCGTTGTAAATCATTCCTGCAGTGATCATTCTTTTGAAGTACATCACCAATCATGTTTTGGACCATTCAATTTTGTCAATTCCGAAATGCCGGTGTTCAATTACATTATGTCCTTTCATTCTTGATAGAAATTACCCAGGATGTAATTTTGTAGTGATTCGCCGAAATTGCGAACTTCAAAATACAGTAATGTATGAGTTTCAATTCTTGATTCTTTTTTCGTATATATTTCGGGAGATATTAATGTGCTTTCCAATATGATTCTCCGTTTTTTTTTCTGAGCTTTTAAACGTTGTGTTTTTTCTTTATCTTTCAACCTTCTTCTCCTCTGGTCATCTTTCAGTGTTGCTATTTTTCTTTCAATCTCGTTATTTTCTTCCAACCTTGTTCTCTGAGCTTGATCTAAGACTTTCAATCTTGTCATGTCTTTAACTTTGTTCTCAGCCTTTCAATCTTATTTATTTTTTCTTAATCGTGTTCTCCGTTATTCGAACCTTGTTATCCGCCTTTCAATTTCGTTCTCTAAATTTCAAGCTTGATCTCAGCTGCCTTTCGATTTTCTTCTGTGTACAGTACTACTGCATTTCGATTTACAGTGAGACCCCAAGATGCGGACATAATTGGTGCCTCAAGAGTGTCCCTAAGTTGAAATATCCCTAAGTCAAGTCTCAGTTTCCCTTAAACTCACATTATATAGATTTTAATTGGTTTTTTATGTACAAAATACTCAACATAATTCCGTGAAAATAAAAATTGTCTCCCGATTTAAACTGATTCCAATCAATGTATTTCAACACATAATATGGAAATTTGGGGAATTGAATTCTGATACCTCTGTAAAGTACACAGAAAAGTTTGAATTCTCTATAAAAAAAAATTACACGCAAGTGAGAAAGAGAGAAGGAAGTCCCTCTCTGCTGGAGGTATTTTTTTAAATTAGCTAAATGGATGGTAAATTGGTGAGAGAAATGTCCAAGAACTTTTCTTGCATCAATTTTAGGGTTGGAAATATCTGTTTATTGTAATTTTGCCTGAAATGTATTTGCAATTTCATCACAAAAGGTCCCTATGTCAAGTCAGTGTCCTCATGTCGGGCCTTTTTTATTAACTTTAAAATATAAAATAAGTGTCCCTATGTTGATTTTTCCGCAGGTCAAGGTGTTCACATGTGGGGGTCTCACTGGATGTAGTTCGGTTTTCTGCCAGTCTCGTTCTCAGCCAGAAGTTTCCGAGAGACCCAAGGAACCCAGGCCCTCTCTGTTGGGTGCGCTGCTGCTGCTGGTCCAGCCGAAGGAGTGTACAGTATATATGAACAGGAAGCGCGTGATGCGTGAAAAAGAAGCGCGAATGCGTGAGGGAATATTGATAAGCACGCGATGTTGCGTGGTGCTCAGGAGTCAGTTACTCATCCCTCAGACAGCTTTCCTCTCCCTCTCTCGCTCACTGGTCTTTTTTCTATTTTATTTTATCACGATTTTTTTTGGTTCAACACACAAACACCGCACCTTCAGCTTATTATTGCGATCCGCCTGATTGTCCTCACCGCAGAATATACAACACGAAATCCCCATTTTGCCACTATATAGTCCTATAGATTTATATTTTTTTCTCTTATGATTTTCTTCTTGCCTCTTATTGTATAGTTCTTCACTTTTCTTCTCCGGTGTTTACTTATTTATTTTTATATTTCCGTGGGTTTATTTGCGGTTGATGCTTAGGCATTTTATGATGAAGGCAACAGCTCCTGGTTTTTTTCTCCCCACCTCTTTTTTTTTTGCTGCTGCAAAAGTGCTACGGTACAAAACTAGCTGGAAGATTGAAATCATTAATTTTAAATCTGATGGTTTTTTAAACGTACGGGAACTGATTTTCGGAGCATTGTCTCTTTCTGTTTCGAAGTGGAAAGGTATTCGTTGTGCGATTTTTTTTTTATTACATCTCAACGTGAATTTTTTTCAATGTAGAGCGAAAAGGCTGAAATTTGTATTCGAATAAGTAAGAATATGTAAACCTGTACATATCGAGACTTTTCTACTATATTGCTGATGTACTGAGATTGTCAGGTGATTTTTATCAAATTCTTATACTGAGATAAAGCTGCAATTTCGAAGGAGTGGTTCGTTGATTTAGGAAGAATTTTTGTGAGTTTGTTTTGGAATGGAATTAAAATTTGACGGGAGAGAATCGTGTTTGATCTCTTCCAGTGAACTTTCTGAGGTTTTGCAAGACATTCCCCTATATAAGCACAATTTCAAAATTTGCTGAATATTT
Source organism: Notodromas monacha (assembly GCA_905338405.1). Lineage (NCBI taxonomy): Eukaryota > Metazoa > Arthropoda > Ostracoda > Podocopida > Cyprididae > Notodromas > Notodromas monacha. The sequence goes on along the minus strand of CAJPEX010000151.1, from coordinate 104,060 downwards.
TCTCCAGCAGGGATTAAATCACGTTTCGGACATTTCGCACAGAAATCATGAACACGGAAGGTTTGATAAATCCAACGTAGAGCTTTTTTCTCGTTTCCTCATCATTCCACAAATTAATCAACACTTTTCCCGAGACGAAAAAACAATGATTCCGAGGGGAAAAAAACAACAAATCAAAAGCTCCGGCCGAAACAAACAAAAAGTTTCGAAAGCAATGCTTGGAACATACCTTTTTTTTTACTCGCTTCTGGAATGTTTTCGGTTGATCTTTGCTGACGGCTTCTTTTTTTTTGGTACAAATTAAAGCGATGAATCGTGAGCAAACAAAATTTGAGGGGGACAATTTTGGATATGCGTTTGATGCATCACGAATGACCAATAACTCAAAATTTTTTTTTTATGTCAGCGCAGAAATCGGACAACAAAAATTTGGAGAGCCGAAAATTTGAATACTGTATTATTTTTCACTTGTGAACTGCGTACGCCACTCATCTAAATTAAATTTCACACATCTGGCGAAATGGAATTGAATTCCGATTGAATATTTGTTTCGCCAATTTTTTTTTTTTTCGATAAACCAGGCGGATTTTGCTTCTGTTGAACAGCTCCGCATTTACCGTAACATCACATTGGAACACAAGTTCGAACCCGACAGAAACTTGCATTTCTCATTTGTATTTCAAATGTCTTTTGACACCACACTACCAAATACGTCATCTTTAGTCACATTTCCTTGATAATTCTCCGCGAAAAAAAAAGTGTCAATATTTTCCGAGTTTTCAGATTTTTCGCGCGAAGCTTCACATAAATGTCACACTCTCCCCTAATCCGCGTAGCAAGAAAAAGAAATTTATGCAAACAACAGCTTCCGCAGTTTGAAAAGCTTTAACTTAACCTGGAATGCGTTTTACGATTAAAGCAGCTTTTAAAAAAATTGAAGAAATGAAATGCATCGCGATTTTTTGAGGTGAGAATCGACAGAGCGGGAACGTCGCGAATTCCGAATTTGACTTGCGGCCATTTCCGGACATTTTTTCAATTCATCAAAATCGTATCACAAGGATGGTTGACTTCTTCAAGTTTTTTGGTTTTTCGAGATATCTTTCGAAATCAGAATCCAAAGAGACACGGGGAGGGTTCAAATGCGATTATATAATTTTTTTTTTAAGCAGGGGTTCCTCGCTCGGCTTTCTTTGGGCTTTACTCCCTCTTGAAAATTTAAAAAATCTACCTTTTTTTCGCTCGCGCTCTGGAATTCCTCAGAAATGGAAATTATTCTCCTTATTTAAAAAGTTATCACGTGATTAATGATTTTATTTAGTTATTTTAATGTTGCAATTTTTCTAAACACGGAATATGGGATATTTATCTTTAATCTTTCAACGCAAGCATCAATTTTTTCGATTTTGAAACCTCTCGCTTGATATTTTCTGAGGCAACCAACGTTTGTTGAGGAAATTTGAGATATTGTCACGCAAGAAAAATTGAAGGTCTCATTTTCGAATCCTTCGTCATTATGATTTTGATTTAATTTAATATACCGTGCTTTTAAAGGACGATTCCAGCCCATAAAATATTTTTGGGTAACCAAGTTTCTCGATGTTTGGTGTTCCCAAGAAGGGAGAAATGGATCCAAAAATTGCTTTTTTGAAATAAAGGTCTTGTTCTTGAAATTTTTGAACGAAACAAGGATTGCATGATCGACGGCTATTAAAAAATTGAAAGCCACTGCTTTTTGAAAGAATATACAATTTTGTCCTATTTTCTTCCGAGCGATGACAGATCGACAAAAAGCAGGAACATTTGTAATAAAAAATAATAATTTTCTTTGGGATTCATTTGTTCTTTCTTTAAATTGTTTTTACGAATCAGTTTGTACACTGAAATGCGGGAAATCGAGCAGTTTAATATTTCTGATAAAGTGTTGATGTTTTTTGTTTAAAAAAAGGAAGCAAGGACCACGTTGCACGAGGACCCCTGTCAGTTATTTGCTGATTATTATTTTTTTAGACGATTCAAATATCGTTTTGCGAAGGTACTTTTGAAAGTTCATTGAAGAATAGGAAACTCACAAGTAACGCGGTCACGACGGTGTCACAGGCCGCCTCGTCGGAGGGACGGAAGCGTCGGTCACGACACCGACACTCACGGGATTCCTGTCGTCAACGTCGGCTTCCTCGTCATCCGCGTCGTCTCCTCCATTGGACCGCCGATCAACATCCTCTCCGTCGTCATCCTCCTCTTCCTCGTCATCTTCCATCCCGTCGTCTTCCTCTTCTTCTTCCGCTTCCGCTCGTTCTTCCGGTTCTTCGAGCTTCACCCGACAGCTGCTCAGGATGCTGAGGATGCTGAACGGGTTCATGGCGGGTTTCGCGACACCGAGTCCGGGTTTAAAGAGCGGTGACGTCGAGGATGACGAGGATGACGAACACGGCGGCTGTGACAGGGATGATGATGGCGGCAGTGGCGGCATATTTGATGTCGCTGACGTGGCTTTGGAAATGAGTGACAGAGGTTGGTCGTCGTTGCGGTGGCCGGAGCTGCTCGACACCATGGAGCTGTCGTCGTCCGACACTATCGACGAGGATGTATACGCGTCACCGACAACGTCGATGACGTCCATGTCGGCGTCGGACGTGAGTTGGTGGAGGCCAGCACCTGATGCTGAGGTTGCCGTGCCTACGAAGGTATAGAAGAAAAATGGAATGGAGAAAAATACTGTAATTTCGAACAGGTAAAATCAAGGATTTGGGATTTTGGCAAAGAGTCACCAGCAAAATACTGTAAAATACAGTACAGCACTTATTTTGTAAGAACTTCAAACAATTTCCTCACAAAAAGCAGTAACAAAACATGGGTTGCAAGATATATTTGCGTAAAAACCTTTCCTGCAATTTAAAAAAATTCTTGGATGATATATTCCCCTTGGATCACATTATTGATGAATTAAAATAAAGAATCAAGTTGAATGCAATTAAAATCTCTTTATATTTTTAGCATGAATTGATCATTTTAGCACATGATACCCAAGTAAGTATGGTAATACTTTATAGCGGTGACCCTAATATTTGTTCGCCCAAAAAAAAGCAGTGCCAAGAAATTAAATTTCTTTACATTCTCAAAATGTAAAATACCTCTCAGCACTTGAGTGTTTTTCTATATATTTCTGGACACAGCTGATTCAAGATGTGTGATATTCTTTCCACTAAAGTCCACGTTATAAATGTACCCCAACACCCAATTCATTATCCTGGCAATTTAAGACTTAAAAACCCCTTCTCTAAATTTTTGAAAATTGTTGCAAGTTTTGGACAGTTCAATTGACATTCAGGTACAATATTCACGCATATTTTGTGGAAATAATACAAATCTGGGAAGCATAACAGCGTTAAATTTTTAAATAGGAAAATTTGGAACATTTACTTAATTCTTTGATTTTTAACAAAATTGTTTGTCATTTATATAGTAAAAAAAATTTTCTGCATTTTCTTGAAGAGATTCACAGCTGATTTCCAGACTTGGTAAAATATTTTATTCTATCCATGTACATTATTAACCCTCACTTATTGCTGTCTTTGCTTTGTGCTACTAATTTTACCCTGAAAAAAAATATTTCTCAAGCAAGCACGAAAATCTTCAAGCATTGACGCTATAGTTGAAACGCAATTGGACCCATTTTTTTTTTGCCATTTCTGAGTGACTATAAAGCTCAGAGGCAGATGATGCAGGCAAAGGTGAAAAATAAAGTGAAGCAGAGATTTTTTTCCTCTCACCTGAAGCCATAGTTGAACCCGGATTGCGTTTGCCATTGAGCTTGTTCAGGCGTTCTTTGCGCAGGGTGTCGATGTCGACGTGGATTCCCTTGGCAGCCAGTTTCTTCTGCTGCTTTTCTAGCTGCTTCAGGACCTTCTTTTCGCGACGATCCCGTTCCTTACGGGCCAATTCGTCCGGTGGGATGGGTTCCCCGGAACAGGTTTGCGGCTGGGCATTGTGGGCCGGTCGTCCCGGCCCCTTCCGGGTGTGGTCCTTCTTGCGCCACTTGGCTCTTCGGTTCTGGAACCATACCTGGGAACATATCAGAGAAGAAAAAAATTTTTAATTTTCGTCAAAATGCCATTTCGATTCTGTTGTTAAGTGGGCAACAAAAATGTAGATAGTGTGCTGACTTCTACATCAGTAGATAGACAGTTCTGCACATTTTAAAATATTGGCACTTGTTTTATGCTTAAATAACGAAGTTATACTTCGAGCAAGGAAAATTCAAAGCTTTGAAACTTTGAATGTAGGCGCAAATGTTTGGTGAAATCGATTGCTTTATATTTAAAAAAAATGGGAGACGCGTGGTGAGTCTGTGCAAAGTTTTCCACATTTCAAAATGCTAATGCAATTTTTAATTGCGTCACGAAAGAAGAATAATATTTCAGAGCCAACATTTGAGGAAATTTTGAGCTTAGGCTCAAATCAGAGGTGATTTCATTTTGTTTCTGTTCCTGTTTGTCTCACACATCAATTTAGCGAATTATCAACTACTGTATTTGTAAACTCGTACTTATAAAATAAACTATATTTTATTATTGTAACTAGATTTTCAGTCAATCAAAAAATGTGCGTTTACGGATTAGGATTGAAATTCCTTCTGAGCAAATTTTAGATCTTTTTTTGTAAAATCTTTGGGGCAAATTATATGAAAAAAAAAAAACTCCTTGTTCAGAGAAAGGGCGGGTGGTACCTTGCAACTTGATCTCCTGCAATTTGACCATCCTGAAATTCAATGATTGAATTTGCTGGGACATTGACTTGCAATTTAACATCTTACTCTGCAATTCAACCGCAGAGCGACTCAAAATGCCAAATTCAATGCAGAAAGCATCAAATTTGATTGTCTTGCAATTCAACCCTTACCCGGCAATGGATTAGGGTCAAATTATGAGGCACCACTTGCATACGTATGTATATCAATGCATTCCAAACAGTAATCAATCTATATTAATGGTCAAATTTTATCTTTAGGGGGATCATCAAATTTTGTTCACAGTCAAATACAGTAAGATAAATTATCAAAATTGCAAGAAACCTTAGATTTTTTAACCCAATTTCTACCCAAAAAAAAAATTAATTTTATCTATACAGTTGAGGGAATGATTTCAGGAAAAAGTACACGAGATGAAGTAAATTACTTTCATACCGGCCATAAACAATATTTTACCTGGATTGTTCTTGTCCGAAAGAAATACAAGCCAAGGTGATGAAGGAAAGAAAAGAAATTCCCCGCGAAGGAACATTAGATGTACAATAGTTTTAAAAATAGAGTTGCGTCATTCCGTCCACAATAAACCCGCTATTCACGCAACAACAACAAAAAAACATTCCTTCTTCCAAAAATACCGTGCATTCGAACCCTTCGTTCATAACATGACACAAAACTCTGACCACTTCCGTTTATTAATTCAAGATCCTCCTTTTCAGGAATGTGACCTGGACCAATGAATGCATTCTGAGGGCATCCAGGAAATAAAGAATGAAGGACTGGAATACACGGAAATAGGCGTGAACAAAAGAACACAGCACCAGGAAAAAATAAATAAAGAAGGTAATAAATCCTGGCGAAACCCACGCGGGTCACAATAAATACTCCGAAATGGGGAAAGGAAGAGGCATGAATTTAGCCAACTGTTGGGTTACGAAAACCTCTTCGTCACAACGTTGATTCAACGAATTGCGGTGTCGGGTTTCAAGTTATTGTCTTCATTTGTCATCCCTTGGGAATGACGTCACGGTGTCATAAACAATGATGATGATCCATGCACGGAAAGTAGCTCCTTTTGAACTCATATGAATCAACGCATAGGCGCGACCTCGATAACAACTTAAAATGGGCCTTATTCTGACGAAATTTTTCAGGATGCTTGAAGTAATTTCTCATGAGGTGGAATGAGGCTCAAGAATCTCGTAAAGCATGTTTTATACTTCATGTACAGAAATATTGTTAGGAAAAAATTATACTCGCAGATTATAAAAAAAAATCGTTCTATTACCGCGACTAGATTCACGCGATGGATACATTTTGGCTGAGTTGAGAACTCATAAAACTGTCAGCTACTGGAAAAATCTGGATTTTAAAATTTTGAATTCAATGGATTCTATGAAGTTTTAAAATGAACTTCAAGGACAAATTGTATATACTCAAACAAAGAAGTTTCAACATTTTGTTCTATTTTATATTGCTGTACTGTATATACAGTATAAGAAGTGAAAGAGTCACATTTCAAACGAAAAATTTTTACTGGAAAATTTGTTTCCCAGTCCTAATTTCATTTGCAAGCAGATATTTTCTGGACAAGAACAAATGAATCCCAGGAAATCTTTTAGTTCAAAATTCTGAAATTTTTTTGTGAATTGAATTAAACAGCAAGCTTTATTTTCTGCTTTTCAGCATGCAAGAGTTTCAAGCAATGTTCCTGCATCCAAACCCCCTCACCTCCACACCCAAATTCATCCAAACACATTCCATCACATCAGAATGGAAAATGGAGAAATTAGCATTCCAAAATGTACAATTGAACAACTGATGTAAATACGCACACTTTCTTCCATATTAATTTAAAGCACAAGGTGTTCAGCCTGTGCCCAGTTAAGGTTTAGTTGGAATTTTGTTAAGAGGCAAGTATTAAACATGCCTAAGTAAGAGAAAATATAAATAATCCTTTTTATTTTCCAGGTGTACACATTTTTGAATTTCAGCAAATTGAGCAATGACAATTTTTGACATGTTGGTCGCAATTCTTGAAAAAAAGATTGTTGAAACCATTTCTTTTGATATTTTACTCTAATGACATGAAATATGTAACATAAGATTATTTGGGTGATGATGCAATTTTTTTTTTAAAAGAGCAAAGGCATTTCCAAGGAGAAGTTGCCTTTGTTGTAACAATGTTGTATACCATTAATGAAAAATCTTTTCACAGTGGTATTTGATATTAAATAATTTTGTAAGGTTCCATGTGCACCAAGGAATGGTATCACACTAGTATTTATGTAACAAGATTTTTACCAAGACTGTAAAAAAAAATTGGCGAATGGTATCTTTGATATCTATTTTATCTTATCTATTTATCTTTGATATCTATTTTATCTTATCTATTTATCTTTGATATCTATAGGGAAGGAAAGATTCTATACCCCGTATTGGAAAAGTTGGTCTCACCGTGGCATTTGTTCTGCCTTGTATTGAAAGAGAGAGAACTGCGTCATCACAACAAGATTTTTTAAATGATTTATTTTGAGAGGCATTTACTTTTGGTTTCGAATCTCCCTAAGTCAAATTTTATTTCAAATCTCTGTTGAATCCCTTTGCAAACAATGTATTGAAGACCTCCATAACTCAAAGGTTTTTCCTCTCAAACCTTGCTAACTCAAAATTTTGGAGAGTTTTTCGCTTTTTTTTGTGACACCAGAAAGAGAGAAGCATTAAAAAACAGAATTTGGTGTGTTTTGTGAGGGAAGGAAGGACTGAATTGGGCAAATTTAGTCCCTGATGCCTCCAAGTTCAGCATCCTGCAACTCATTTAAGATGCAATTTAATGCCCAGAATATCATCATTTACAATTTTGTGCAATTCTTTTATGTTAATTGTATACAACGAGAATGCTGGGTGCCAATATACTCAACCCTCAAGTACAGTCAACCCCCGTCTAATGGACTTGATTCGTGCAAGGGACAAGTCTGTTAGACAAAAAGTCCTTTACACAAATTCAATTACATTTTGATTTGTGCAAGGGACAAGTCTGTTAGACAAAAAGCCCTTTACACGAATTCAATTACATAAAAAATTAAAAATTTCAATTTTCAACATTAATTTTAAACCAAAAGAAGTCTGTTTGACGGATTTTGTCTGTTGGGCAGGAGGAAAAACTGCTTGCAGAGCTGGTCTGTTCAGTGAAAATCCCTTACACAGGAGGTCTGTTAGGCAGGGGGCCACTGTATTCAAAACCTCCCCAAGTTGAAACCTCTCTAAGTCGTTTTTTTTGGTCCCTTATGATATTTGACTTGAAGAGGTTCAACTGTAAATGTTTTCGTTGTAAGGGGGTATTTCACTGTATCGGGAACTGACCTGGACTCTGGACTCGGGCAAACTGAGCCGCATGGACAAGGCCTCGCGCATGAACACATCCGGGTAGTGAGAAGTCTCGAAAGCCCTCTCCAACTCGTCCAGTTGCCAACTGCTGAAATTGGTTCTGGTTCTGCGGTGCTTCGAATCCTTCCCGTTCCGATCACCGTCTTCGTCTCCACTTCCTGTGATCCAGAAGACGAGCAACAACAACCAGAAGAAGAAGAAAAAAAGTCATGATTCGATGAAAAAAAATATTGGTTAAATGAAGTTAAAAAAAAAAAATGGGGAGAGAAGAAAAATGCTAAGCCTATTACTCCGATCAACCCAGAAAAGCAATCCGAGTTCTGCATGTATATAGGGAGCATAATTTCCTATCCGAAATTCCGAAACCCGGGTCGAAAGCTGTTTCTTCTTCTATCGCAACACTCCCGCAATTCGCGATACCAGAAATAACCCCGATGCAGCACTTGTTATGAAACCACAGGATTATTAAAAACAAGGGTGGAAGATTTCTTTTTCTTTCTCTCTCTCATACATTTCCGTCATCCCACTTCCTGAAACAATGAAATTTTCCGAGGCGAAATAAAATTTATTCCGATTTCCTTCTCTGTTCTTCTTTTTTTTTTTTAACGAGATGCGCGAAAAAAGAAATATGCATTCGAACAACAACAGCCACGTTTTTTTTCCCCTCCAGGGTTCACTTTGTCTGGATTTCTAAGAAAGGATTCAATTTGCAGTAAAACTTTGTGCATGCGAGAATTTGGAATATACTCGCGAAATCCGTGATTTCGGGGGCGGGAATCGTAAAAAATGCTTGCGTAATTTCACTCGGCATGAATTTTATTTCAATACGCGAAAATTGAACCGGCTGGACATTTAAAGAAAGTGAAAAGATGCAGCATTAATTAGTAGAACTAAAGTTGCCGAACTTTACCTTTGCGGATGGAGGTTTTTGTTGCGATTTTTTTTTTAGAAAAAAAAAGCCAAGTTTCTCCGACTCAAAAACGCCCAGTCATTTTATTTTAATCCCTCTGCCTTTGGCTTGAAGAAGTTCCGCTATTCAGTCAACCGCTGTCTAATGGACTTAATTTGTGCAACAAACAAGTCTGTCAGACAAAAAGTCCCTCAGACAAATTCAATTATATAGAAAATTTAAAAATGTTAATCGTCAACACTAATTTTAAGCCAGCAGAAGTCGGTTTGGCAGATTTTGTCTGTTGGGCGGGAGGAAAAACTGCCTGCAGAGCTGGTATTTTATGCGAAAATCCCTTACGCGGGAGGTCTGTTATGCGGGGGCCACAATATTGAAACGCATCTGAGTTTCCCCGCTTTTTTCACCTATTCCAAACACAGAGTAGTACTCCATCTTTTGTTCAAGAATTTCTGAGACCTGATGCTGTGATACCTGATCTTTTTAGCACATTAATTTCGGAGAATGCCTAATTGGCACTAATTTGTATTACAATACTTGCAATCTTGTGCACAAGCCTTTCTTTTGCATTGCTACATCAGCATTCTTCCAGCAAAATGTTTCCGGTAGACAACTTATTAGTTTATAATCCAAATGATTACACAAATGGTTTTTATTTATTTTTCAAGATTTGTCGAAATTATTCAACGTAATCACGGAGAATCAAAAGAAAAGTTCCACGATTACAAAAAAATGGGAGATTTGAATTTCCTTTCGATGACGCGCAGTTCCGGTAGAACAATATTCTTTCTACTGTACTGTATTAAGCATTGGTTTTCTGTTTACTGAGCATTCTTGTACAATATTGAGAGTCAACCTTCATGAAACTTGACAACATTTTACTGATTACTATTTTCTATTCATAATTCGATAACGTCGAGCTTCGTTTTATTTATTTAAAGATAAATAAATAAAAACCCGCAAGAGAAAATTGGTGTTTGGGGACATACACTTGGATTTGAAATTCATCAGAGGATTTCCTCACCGATTTTGTCGTCGGAATGTGGCGAGCCGAAGGGAGAGAATTTGTTGGGCGGCGAATGGGTGTCGACGGGTGCCATGAGTGGGCGCAGAGGTAACCCACCGCCCCCCATGAACCCGCCGCCGAGTCCGATCCCTGGGCGGGCTCCCTGAAGGAACCTGTCCGCACAAAACAAACAAAAAAATCAATTAAATGAAATACTTCAAGTGAATTACTGTGATATTACTGTGATGCTTCGTCCGGCGAAATTTTTCCAAGAAAATGTTTTGCTGGAAGGAATTGAGTTTGTTTGGCAGAGTCATTGTTTTTCCCGCAAGAAAATTTGCAGAAAGAAAGGAAATTCTTGCCTAATCATTTTTTTTAGAAGTGCACAGCTTTTTGGGCATAATAGCAGTGTTTGTTCTTTGCTTTCTGAATTATTTAAAAAACCAAATAATGCCCCTATATTATGCGAAAGAATTGCTGTTATTGGAAATTTGTCTGCGGAAGATCGGAATCCTTCCAGAAGTTGAAAATACAAAACAAAAGTATCCAAGATTTTTTCTACCAAAATTTCCGATTTTCTGCGCGATTAATAGCGCGAAAAATGCGATTTCCATTTAAGCGCGCTTATATTCTAGTCGTTTCTTCTGCTTGTTGAGAAATCAACTTCAATGATATTCATTCTCTTTTTCATTTCGCCTGAGAACCTCAACTGCCATGAATATTAATTCCATAGATTGAATCAGGTGAGTGTTGTTGAGCAAGAGGCGGGAAAAACAAATCCGTGCCACAAGAAATTGATCAAACAAACCTATTGAGCCGATTGGCAGTCGTCTGACAATGTGATGCAACTCTTGGAACTGACTTCGCCTGGACTTTCTTAGATTGCATTTCAAGCTGAAAATAGCTCGGGCTGAATTTAGTTTTTTTGCCCCAGTCAAGAAAAATTTTCACCACGTAGGGATTCAAAAATTGACGAAGTCAGCTCCCGTTTAAATTGCATTCAACCCACGGTAAATTCAAATGTAATTGAATCACCCAGTTCTAATCTTTAAAGGTACTGTATAAATATATTTTTCCAGGGACGTCAAGATTTTTTAGTCATTCTAAAATCTGGGATGAGAATTCCACAAATAAGGTCCTCGGAAAGAAATTTTTTGCCCATTTAGTATAAATACGTTGACGCTCTGTACTAATATCCGCTTTAAAAATAATTCCACACGAAACAATTTTCTGTCCCTACATGAAATATACAGTAATAATTTTTTACTGAAGATATGTTCAAACTACGGAGGATTGAAAGCATTGTCAAGGTTGAAAGAAAGCCAAAAAAGTACAGTTATTGGAACTTAAAAAATCAGTCGTACGTCGGCAGGAAAATCTTAAAATACTTCAAGAGAGTTTCTGTTTAGGTGTTCTTCTATTAATTTATGTAAATCTAGTAGAAAACATCTGAGCAACAATTTAAAAGAAGAGCCAACCTCCATATTTTTATTCTTGGTCAATTTATTTTACCGGACCAACGAACGATTTCAAGAGTCGTCGTGAAACATTTTCCACCGCATGCTAAAAAAAAAGTTTTTAAAATTACGAATTCTTTCTTCGCAGTCATTTTTATTGAAAGGTGGACTCCTCAAAATGTTTTAAACTTCAGTAAAACACGTGCAAAACATATTCAACGTTTTTTAAATTGTCAATCTAACTATTTATTAAGCAGGGATGCATCAGGTCATTTGATAGTGAATTTACAGAGGCATCCCTTGCTGGTACAATAATGTACACATATAAGCAGTTGTATTCGAGCTAGATTTGCAGATAATTTTTGGAAAATTTTCTTAGGAAGATCAGTCAATTCTAAGGCGGAATCAGATAATGAAATTATTTCTAAACAGAGTATTCATTTACTGTACTCTGTGACAGAGGTGCTGAACCTTTTTGGGCCCGCAGACCAGCAAATTTCCATTGAAATTTTTTGCGGACCAGCAAATTTCTTAAAAATTTTCTACAGACCAAGAAAGTGTCATAAAATTTGTGCGAAGTCGAAAGAGTTTGGCTTGAAAGAATTTGTGTGAAGCATTTTAGAAGTTTTTGCTTTTTTCAAACATTGAGAATCAATGAGGCAGCTTTAGTGGAATGTCTTCAAAAAATTGGAAATGTGGTCTTGAAGAAAGGTTCCTCAGAATTGAAAAAAATATAATTTATTTCAGCAGGTGAACATTTGTCCAATAGAAGTGTTATTAGGAGAAAAGCCAGTTGTACATTCTCCATCAGATGATTTCAGCTGACATTGTCTTTCCAAAATGTGACATAAAGATAACAGACTTCATTGGCACTCGTAATAAATGTATTATATGCTGCAGAAAATTCTCCGCGGACGGCAAAAACTTCTGATCATACTGTTTAATTTTCACAACCTAAAAATATATTTTTTACTGAGAAAACAGACTAGAAATCCTGGGGGATTCGTGACTCAAACGTACCGGTAAAAGGACGCCGGGAATCTAGGCAGCCCCGATTGCGGTGTGAGACACCCGGCGGCGGCTGCAGCCGCCGCGGCGGCATTCTGGAAACCAGGAAACAACCCGGAATGCGCCATGCTGTTGGGCGGGAACGCCCCCGGAAACGCCGACGCCGTGGCGCCCGGGAACCCCGGGAAAAACGGCAAGAAGCGACGGATGTCCGCCGCCGCAGCCGCCGCTGCAGCAGCTGCTGCAGCCGCCGCGGCGGCATTAGCGGACGCCGCCGACGTTGGCGTCGGCGTGGTCGTAGTGGCAGACGGCGGCGGCGACGAAGTCGTCGGCGGCAAGCCCGGCTGCTTCAGGTACCCGCTCATCACCCCGTTAGGCAGCTCTATCATGTTTTAATCTCCGCCGTCTTCTATAGGTTTCCCTCGTTTCTTTTTTTTTTTTTTAAATTATTACTTGTTTTCACGTCGCGGCTAACAACCCGGAAATAAAGACAGGACGGAAACGGAAATTGATGCCGAAACAGGAAGCATAACCGATAGCGACGAGGGGTTTCTTCCGCTCTCTTTTCGGGCCTTTTTTTTTTTTTTTTTTTTTTTTTTTTTTTACTGGTCCCCTCTCTTTTCGGGCCTTTTTTTTTTTTTTTTTTTTTGGCAGGAAACGGGATCCGCTCACTTCTCCCACCCCTGGAACCGGCCAGTTGATGCACCTGCTAACCTCCTGTCACTGATGATGGGAGAGGAAAGGAAATGCAGGAATCTTGACAAACTTTTTTCGATAAATTGCGAAACAAATAAGACATACTCCATTACTTTGTTCACACGAAGGCCACGCACCCAATAATGCAAGTGAAACCCTATCCGTCTGTATGACGTGCACCCTAATAGTTTTCAGAGGCCAAAAATTGCAATGCGTTTATTGCAGAAAAATATTGGGAATGCTGTGGTTTAAAAATATAGCCCCGGAAACTTTGAAATTTTGCTATCAAGAATTTGTTATTATGCGCTCTCGACTGTTGGACAAAATTTTTGCAAGAAAAAATGCGCGAGTGTTACTCAGGTAAATGCAGAATTCACGTGCAATATTAAAAAGTGTAATCTCATTTGCATTACGGTATATCTCAAATTACTGAAAATAGAATTATTTTCGAATTTTCTTGCAGTATATTTGCAATATTATTTTAGTCTCATTATTGCGCATTTTTCATTGCTACAAAGTTTGTATAGGTCCCATTCGTTGTAATTACGCGATGGGAGGGGTTATTAAATTAAGTGTTTCCTTCATAATGTATGCATATAACCAATGGGTATTTGACGAGGTGAAATTTGCTGAAATATTTGAGGGTGGAAATACAGTCAGGGGATTGGTCATACAATACTATAAATTCAAGTAGAATCTCATTATAGCGTGCTTTATAACTGCAATTGCGTGTTTATCAATACACGCAATTGATTCATAGCTTGTGATTCATAAGCGTAATGATTTGTAAATCTTTATAAAACAAATATAGCATTCAAATATTTTTTCTGGTCCTACTATCACTTTCTTATAATGAAATGCTATTATATGCATATAAATTACTCAACAACACTTCAAGAACATGACTTCAGCATTTGAAAGAATTGACGCTCGTTTTCACGCATTTGAAAATTGCATTTACTAATTTAATATTAAAATATCCACGCCTTTTTTCTGCGTTTCTAGATTAAAATTCTTCCGTCCATGTGGAATGTGCTTTCATTACAATCAATTTATTCAAAACCAAGAAACCTGCAAATTCTGCACATGCTCGAGCAGTTACCAGCTCAATCTTCTAAATTTAGTTTGTATTCTGAGTTTAGTCCCAAGGAACTGACGCGTGCATTTATGATAATAACATTTGACTTGAAATAGGTTTTTTGAATATACATTATATCGTGTTCACCTGAAGCAATTTGAAAGACAACATCAAGTATAATATGTGAGACATTTCCCACCAGATGCGCACTGCATTTCGTCAGTCAATTTATATGAAAAGGAAGTGTTTTGTTACATTTGAGTGAATTTGCTTGGTGGTGATAAGCCTAGGAAGAGCAGGTGAACGTTTCAAATAATTCGCCAAGTGAATTCAACATTTGAAACGAAATTTAGAGGATACACTTTACGCTTTTACTTCTGATTATGAAAAGACTTCGTGAAACTCCGAAGAGAAAATTTTTAATTGCCGGAGAAATGCGTTGGGGACAATCTGTATTTTTCTGTTAATTTTTGGGAATACTTTTTCTGGAATTTTAGGTCATCATTAGCGTAAATGAATTGGTCGTGCTTGTATTCACACAAATAGCTGCAAAATTCGCCACAAATGTTTTTTTTTTTAATTCACCCTTATTGGGCTCTAACTTAATTTTCGGGGTTGGGGTAAAGGTCTAAAACATTGATTATTTTATGTTTCATAGGCCCATCCACAAATAAAGGCCAGTGAGATAATTCATTTCATACGTTGATCCCAAATTGCGCTCTATTTAATCATATCTCATTTTTAAAAATAGCCCGAATCGACACTTGCACTCATTTGTAAATATACCATGCAATCTTCACTGTCTTCCTCACAATTGTTCCCGCTAAATTTGCGATGTTCGACATAATCTGGACGCAGAAACGCTTTGATTACAACAGATGCTTTTCTGATTTCTCGAATTACGTCCGAATCAAAATGTGGAAGGTTATCTGTTTTTTTTTTTTTTTTTTTTTTTTTTTTTATATTTTTTATTTTTTTTTGTTTTTATTTTATTCCGAATCAAAATGTGGAAGGTTATCTGTTTTTTTTTTTTTTTTTTTTTTACAATATTTCTAATCGTCTAGTGTCTATAGTTCATCCCTTTAGTTCATCTCACTGTTCTTATACAAGGGAGAAGTGGTTTTCAATCATCAACAGAACACGAGAAATCTGCGATGAAATTTATAAATGACAATTATGCATTTGAGTTGAATAAGGCAATCGAGTTTTTTTTGTGCGGCAGAAAAGTGCGTCAATAACGAATTTTTAATCGAAGCTTTGTTGAAGTTAATGATCATTCACCTTAAAATGGCACTAATTTCACTTTTCACTAAACTACATTTTGCCACGGACTCAGTCGAATTGGCGGACCAAATTCGGATTTAAATTTGCAAACACAGTCTTCAAAACAAATACTGAGAATTTCGATTGTCACGAGCTCTTATCAGCAATCGGCTAATTTTTAGGAAACCTCTTCTTGAGATCGATATTATTTTCTTCCCTTTCCGGTCTGAAATATTGATGAGTTCTAGCGTATATAAACACTCGTATATTGCCTGAAACTTTACTATATGTGTGAAATATTCAAAAAATTGTGCGTGAAAATGAAATTTCATTTTGAATGTGTGAAGCAAAGCTTCAAACCGTAAACTGAGTCTTCCGGATGTCAATACATCTTTTACTTCGACTCAAATATCTGCCGAGGAATACGTACAATACAGTATTTCTTCTCACTTCTAGGACTAGAATACAGCAGTGAAGACACCTTAAAATGACACAGGTATCACTGTACACTTCAAAGAAGTTTTCCATTCGAATTCAAGAAAATTAGCGGCACGAACAATCATTAAATTTCGCGAAACAAATAGGCTTCAAATAAATGTTAAATCAAAAGTTTGAAAAAGAATTGAACATGTGAATCTTCGCGTCACTCGATGAGGTTCCACGTCCTTTCTCAAACCAGCGCAAAAACACGAAAATTGCGCGCGAAATATTTTTTCGTTCCGTATCTCGCTCGCCCGCAAATCCCAGACCCGAGCCGCAGCTGAGCGCCAGACCGAGTGGCACCAAACGTCAACAAGCCTGTGCTGGTCCTCAGCAACGGCCGGGTCTCACCGCCTCAGTCCCTCCTCCCATCAGTCGGTAATCCATCCCTCTTTTCACTACGCCCTTACTAGCCTCTATAAAAGCATGAGGCATTCATTCCCGCCCACACGAAAAAACTCCCTTCCCTGCGTCGTACGCTTCACACTGGTCAAAAGCAGTCAGGAGTGAGAATCACCTTCTTCCATCCCCCCCGCGCCGCCGGTTTCCTGGGCGTGGTTTCACGGCTCTGAGAGGGTGGGGTGGGGGTGGGAGGGGAATGCGGCGTGTACATGTTGTTCGCATGCGGGTATGGGCGGGGCTTGAAAGCTTGCCTTTGCGGTTTTACGACGCCTACCTTCAGCGTTCCCTTTCCTTCTCCCTCGCTGTGAGAGAATCCCTCCTACCTTAGCTGCACCGCGTCTGGAGCAGCAAGTGTTGGCTGTGCTGGCGGGCGCCGGAGCGGCTGCGAAGTCAAGCGGAATTTTCGTTCGGGGTTGGAAAGGATGTTTGAATCAGGTCTGACGTCACGGGAATGACATCATGGTGTGTCAAGAAATGAACATCTTTCCTCATAGTCGGTTTTCTTGAGAACACTGTACTTTTTGATGCAGCTGAGTTGACTGATTTGACATCATTCAAGGCGGTGTATCCTGGGTTAAACATGCTTGATTTTGCATTATTTCTTGATTTTTTCATTTCTGGAGTTTTTGAAAGGAAATTCAGGTGAACTTTCAACAATCTTCTCTACGACAATTTTTTTTCTGGAATCTTGAATTTTGTTGTACTGAACCTTGATACAGGTGGTACCTTACAATTTGACCCTAATCCGTTGCTGGACTAGGGTACAATTTTAAAGCAGTTGAATTGCAAGACAACATCAAATGGCACATTTTCTATATAGCATTCAACATTTCATGTCTCTCCACAGGTCAAATTGCGTGGCAGATGTCAAATTGAGAGTCAAACTCCCAGCAAATCTAATCATCAAATTGCAGGATGGTCAAATTGTGGGAGGTCAAATTGCAAGGTACCAACTATAGCATGAAACCCCGTAAATATTTACAGGGGGCCCTCTCTATAACAAAATTATTTCTGCAGCAAAGTATTTTTGGTCCCATGAATTTTTTTGAAGAGAGAAATAGTGAGAGAATCCACCTGTATACTGCATATATACAGCACACTTAATTTATTGCAATTACTTACTGAGTTTGTCTCAAGATTTTGCATATGACAACATTTTTCAATTGAAGAGTCTCAGTCAATACCCTGGCCTGCATAAAAAACTTCTAATACATGTGAATGAGGGATCTTAATTCGTATTTCTTCTATTTAGGGACAATGTTCCTATTCAACGCATTGGCTGCTTCACTAAGCTTTACCATCTCATTGGTTAAAAGTCTTCCTGCACTCACATGAAACTGAATGCAGTGAGAGTCCATGCTGAGCTTAAAATGTGCCAAGGCTCTTGGTGTAGCTGATGGATGGTCACTGAGTTTGAAGACTGATTAGAATATAAATGCTTTTTCCTACTGTCCAAAAAACATAACTTTACAGAACTATATTAGCAAATTTGTCGATTTATGTATGCTGTGCAGCTTGCAATTAATTGAAATCTGCATAAATGTTTTCATACAATCAATTTGATGCACTGTTTCTTGCTTGACTTACAATAAATGGGTATTCAAACCTCTGGCTCTATTTTCCGTTTCTTTTTTCAACCCGGAGGTTTGACATTTTTTTCGAATCAAGGATGCATTTAAAACTAACACTTTAATAAAATATAAATTATATTCATTGGCATTAAGTGCGTGAGTCTCAGACTTCACGAAACAATTTTCATAATGTGCATGAAATTGACGAGAGTTCAGAATTGAGATCTTCATATTTAACCCTTTGCTTCAGATAAAAGAGGGTTCGGAAATTTGAATGAAGCTCACTCTTGCAAGTGTTCAATCAAATGCTCGTTTTTGCTTATTTCCTTGGGTGCGCACTCAAAATGGAGCTTCCAAGATGGGGCTTCCAAAGTTCTCCGACTTTCCAGTACAGTGCAGTACCTCAAATTTGAATGGCAAACGCAATTTTCCATCGTTGATACGGATGGGTGCGACCTCTACGCACCAAAAAGCAAACTTTTCGGACTCTTTTCAGGGTTTTCGGAGAATTTCCGAAGCCTTCTCCGCTTACGTTCTTTTAATGATTTACGGGAAGTACGATACAAAAACGTGTCGACCACGAGAATATATATTTTATTATTACGGATAAATTTGAAAATTCCGTACTACTGTATGACTTTCAAGTTTTCTTTATACTTCTAGGAATAAACGCCTTTAATCTTACAATGTTACTTCTACATGAAACTTCAGCTGTACAAGTTCTTGATCGTGAGAAATGTGTGATTCTGCTGGATTATTTTTTTTATTTTGTTCAAGTGTGTTCCTTTGAAATAAAAACTCGGGTTTGAAGAAATTTGTCTCTCGTTTCAGAAAAAAACTATGTATGTTACATGTATGTCACAATTTATATAAGAATCTTATTGCAGAATAAAGACTTTTCGTTATAATGAAAGAATCTGGGGAACTCCTGTAGAAGTTTGTCGTAGCAAGACTGTGGAAACCTTCAAATTTTTCGTCGTTGTGTCTGCAAAAATGCAGACTGCCTCAGATTCATTATGGAATCCTGGCTAAAGGGCTGCTGGGCAATGTATTCTAGTCATGAAAGGGGTCATCATGTGTTTCCCCCAGCTTTCTTCCAGCAGGATTGAACCCGTGTACCCAGTGCCATCCAAGTGAAGCTGGAAGGGCGATAACAGTGATGCGCACTGGAGTGAAAAAGGTTACACCAGTCTTTGCGCAATTAACCCGGGCGTCTCCATGAAATCAGTGCATGACCAACCAATAAATTGAGCGCCATGCAACTGAGCACCAGCCAAATGACCACATACTGTTGAATAGGTGCCCAAGAGGGGAAATTGGTGCACACTGGGGATATGTCTGTAATTCTACACAGTGACCCTGCTGTGCACCTGAAGTGTACCAAAGTTCTTCTTTTGCACATGTACTGTACTATTTACTTGAGTACCACGCGCCCTCAAGTAAGGTGCGCACAGGGGTTTTTCACATGAAAATTTTGCAAAATCTAATCCCCAAGTAAGACGCTCACCCCAATTTTTATTGAACCTAAAATCATAAAATTTCAAAAATAAAAACAAAAAATTTGACTTTAGGTGTGAATTGAACAAAAATCTGATGAATTTTCAACTTTTTCAATACAAAATGTTTTCTTTGTATATTTGTTCCAAATTTCTCTATTATAATCAAGTGTAATGCAAAAATAACTTTTTAGAACTTCTTGAAAATTTTGTACCCGCTTATGACGGGCACCCCTTTTTTTCCTCTGAAATTTGGGAAAAAAGGTGCGCGTGGTACTCAAGTAAATATGTTATATCCCTAATGTGCACCAATTGTGTGTTCACACCAGGATTAATCAGAGTCACATTTGTAAACAAATAAGTTACACCAAGGTTACAGTAGGTGCATTTGTGTGATACTCCTGTTATGTCACATTTGTGCAGCAAATGTAGCCCTGGAATGGTAGCCAAATTTCAACTACAGAGGTGCGTGCTTGTAACCCCAGAATAGCACATGTACACCAGTTATGACCAATGTGCACCACTTGTGGGGTTACACAAAGAATAGCTCCCCACTCCAGTGATAATGCAGTGACATAAAAGGACCATGCAGAAATAAAAGCGGGTTTCTTTTTTAGATCTGTCAAAATTTTGAGTTTTTATGGCAGAGATTGTTTGCAAAATTTATTCCCCTCTCCAAAAACTTTAAAATCATATTTAAAATAAAACAAACGTGTTGTGATGAATTTCTTGACATTTCATCACACCAATGTATCTAAGGAGAATAATAATGTACAGTACCGTATTTAAAATTCCCCGGACAAATGTGGAACAAAAACCAATAATCTTCAATCTTGTCAGAGACTTAAGTTCAGTTGTCGCTGGCGTTCAGTTGGGTGTCGCTCAACTGTCCAATACGAAAAAAAAAACACGGGCCAAACAGGAAGGAAGCAAAATGGGCCTCGTCATCAATATCCGGCCCGGGGGTCGCATAAAAGTCACATTCCCAGTGAGTGATGCCAACAGTGGCCCAAGACGGGCGAAACGAGTCGCCAGGGACCCGTAATGAAGTTTGGACAGCAACCCGCTTCTTGGCTGATGGAGCGAAGGAACCTACTACCCCCACACCCAAGCAGCCTCATAACCCTCCCCCTTTGTATTTATTTTTGTTGTATCCTCTCCTCCCCCCTTTTCTTGAGGAGGGGGTTGGGTTGGTAGTATTGGTACCCATGGGAAGGGTAAAGTGAGGGGGGGGGGGGTCGTTTTTTGGAGGCACAGCAATAATGTCGCGATGGTGCATCACACATACGGAACCAACTTTGTTCCAATAATTGTTTTACAATATTATATATTTGGGTCCCAGCCATAGAAAAGATCTGTAAAACAAAACTTGTTCATTGCACGTCGAAGAAAGTGCCTCACTTTATCAGCCAAAAATGCTTGAAGCTACTGTATTATGCTCCAAAAAAAAGGGGGCATGGTTCTGCCTCTTTTTGTCTTCACAATTTCTGAATTCCAGAAAGCTGAGCACAAGGGATAGTATCGTCACGATTTTACGGAAATGCCGTGTTTTCCATAAAATTCGCAGTTTCTTCCCATTTTAAAATGGGGACCTTGCTAACCCTCGTATGAGTTTTTTTTTTTTATTCCTTTTTGTTGTTGTTGATGATGAATATTGTACATTTCCTACCCGTTCGTCAGTTTAGGGTTAAATACTGTAACTAAATCATCACTTGCTTATTCTCCATGAGTGACTGGAAATAAGGATAACTCGAACGAGATTGTAAGCAGACAATAGTTCCCACAGAATATTGATTGAAATTTGATTAATACCAACGCAAGTACCCATTTAAAAAAAAAAAATGCGAATTTCGTACATATACGAGATCGACTCGCATTTTTGCAAACGTTGGTTCTGCAACAGTGCTTGCTCTTTTATGATCCAATTTATTTTTATTAGTTCCGCCGCGAAATTAACCCTTGCAATTCATTTTTATTATTTCCACTGCGAAATGCGCTACGAAATTAACCCGCTTGCGATTCAGAATGAGAACCCAGCAGCAAGGTTCGTATCACAATTTCAGTATATCCAGCACTGGAGCTTTACCAAGCACGAAATGTGGGAAATTAAACCCCTTCAGGCGCCACAAATCACAACCACAAACCCCTCGTTTCTCCCGGGGGAAAGGAAAAGATCTCTTGGGGGCACGTCAGTTAAAAAAAGGGGGGTTACAGAGAGGAGAACTAACAGGGCAATCAGCGACTGACCAACCGTGACCCCCCCCCCCCCCCCGCAAGAGAAAAAGATGTGGTCTTGCATAGGGGGGAACGAAAAATAAAAAAAGCTGTGTATATGCATGCAGTATATAGGGATCCTGGACAAGGTTTTGCCATCAAAAATATGCACGCAGAATCGGACGGGAGTTGATTCACAGTCAGAATGAATTTAGGGGACCGCTCATAATTTTCATTTTGTTGTTGTTGTTGTTGTTGCTGAAACTCAGAAGCTGAATTAACAGGCCTACAGAATTGACATGCACTCCTTTTTTTTTTTTTTTTACACATGTACTGATTAAGTTCAGTTTAAGGCAATAGACTTTCACACTCAAATAATACACATGGAAAATACATTAGTAAATATTTCCTGAAATTTATTCCTGCATTATGAGAGATTCCTTTTATGATAATTTCGCATTATTTTAATCTGTTCACAAAAAGTGAATCACATAGCAAACCTTTCTAGACAAGAATTTGTGTCTTTTTTATCAAATACCATCTGTCATTCCCTTCTTGCTAGCAGACAACACACAAGGCAGTTTTATACTTTCAAGTTCACAATGACATGCCACTGTGCTGGGTCACACACCATAAAATTAAGCAACTTAACCTAGAATAAGGTCAGATCCAGGTCTGACTAAGTCTTGCCCAATATTGGACTGCAAAGTCTATAAAGGCATCTGCCTCTCTCTCTCTCTCTTCTCTTGCTCATTGTATCTCTGATGCTTGTTAGTTGATCTTACATTATTTGATGCTGCCCATACTTGTTGAATATAACAATAAACGCTTCTGTTCTTTATAAGAATTTTCAAGGTGTCTTCATTTAAATAACCCAGCAATAAGGAACATAATCTACTTGTTATTGAAATTGTCAGATCAAGGCTAAGATTTTTTTACAATGGTAAGTATTCAAGAGCAAAGACTTGAAGAATGTCTGGAGAACTTTATATATTTTATTCATCATTTACTCAAGATCAGATAACAGTATTTATTCAGCCTTATATCATGGTGCATTTTTTACATTTTTGTAGGCTCAGAAATCATTGTGAATGAACAAAACTAGAAACATTTAGCATCATCCAGACATACCATAATCTTTTGAGAGACATATTTGTTTATTTGAGAAACCGTGATTGTTCCCAGGATGAATTGTTCCATCCCTTGCATTTTTGAATATTTCCTTCTAAAAAATGGAAGCATATTTTATGTCCATAATTTTCTGAATTGCACGATTTACACCCTTCATTGTGTCAAATGCCATAAATTTGTTTTGGCCTGCTGAATTTGCCTTGTAATGAACAATGGAGATGAAAAAATCTTGGACTTCACTGCACCAGCATATTTTATGCGGATTTGTTTTTGAGGATCCACTCCTAAATCTTTTCTAAAATCCATCTATTTATCATGTCATCCAAATGCTGCACCTTCTAAATATGCTGTCACCCCAGGTGAAAAAAACATGGAAAATCCCCGGATAACAGTCTTTAATCTTACTAATTCCTTTTTCTGCAGAAAAAATGAATACAAATTGTGTAGACACCGATATAGGGGCAAGTCCCCCATCCCACGTACACCGTTTGCGTGGATTTTCCCTCTGGGAAGATTTCTCTTCAATCCCAGAGGACGACCGAAGTTATCTCATGGTTTCAACTCATTTCCATATTCCAGATACGGGACAGCATAAAAATTGGGCGCATTCAATATGAGAAACCCGCAACGATGCGAAACTATTTCCCGTTTTATTCGCTCGACCGGAGATCAAACCAGGGAAAAAGCAGGAGTGACTTCTCGAAATGGATCCCTTGCCTCAATCTCATATATGCTGGGTTTCATCTTGCCTTATTGATGTTCAATGACGTCAGAGGAAAATTGTGTCATCCCTCAGCATCAAAATCGTGAATAAAACGCGGAAAATCGAAAAACTTGGGATGCATTTAAAATATTTTTCGAAGATTGGCAAATACTGTGCTTGAGGCATGGAATTTGGTTGTTCGGACAAATGAGGAGTTCCTAAATTTACCAAAATGTACGCATTGCAGGAGGACAGACAAAATTATAGTACAGTAGTTTAATCTTAAATTTCATAATTTATATCCAGTACCCAAAAATATCGGGTACATTTTGGCAGATATCAAATTATTATACGCTCTTAACCCAAAATAAATGTTCAAAAATTATGCTTCTTCGATTTTTTGGCGATACAACTTCAAATATTTTATATGGGAATTCGTATGAAGACTTCGTGACAAATTCTTGGAGGGTTCTCAAAGGTCAAAGCCATCATTTTCGGCAGCTGAATTTACAATGAGATCCCTTCCACAGAAATTTTCAATTTTTTACATCAGAAAAATGCGGCACTTTACCTGTACAGCACTTGCGATGTATGTTTCCATCGAAAATATGTTCGTGGACGATTTTTAAATTAGAGGCTTTGTAATCTCTCAGCAGTTTGACTAATTTTTCCAGGAATTCGGTTGCTGGACAGACAAAGCAGAAAGTCGGAATACCAAGATGATCGCCGACTCATTTGTACGCTGAAGTAGATAAATAATTAATTAATTTGCGATTTCAATTTGCTGTATATTTCATATATGTGTTACGTCAACATTTTCTTCCCCGAATTTCTAACTTTTTCCCCTCCAAAAATCCGGGAAGGGTCTATAATTGCTTTAAACTGGCGAAACTAGCAATGCAAAATTGTAAGTGACGAGTTACGGCTATCTTCAATTTTTGTTTCAGCTGAGATTAAGGCCCATGACTTTGAATCCCATGTTCTGGAGACATGCACCGTTCTATATTAGGAGTGAAATTATTTTCTCCAGTCCTTGACTCAGAAGTGTCCCTTTCCGCATGCGAATCCGCATCACGCACCCCGATTTCCGAGGGGTACATGCTTCACGAGAATATAAAGAAGAATACGCAACGTTCCTGAAAAATCTTGACTTTATGTTGAACCACCAAGATAAAATTTTCCACAGCGCAGGGAACAACGAAAAGAAAAATCGAATTCAAACAACTTCCGTCCTAGGAGGATTTCCAATTTCAAATTGCTTCCAAGGATGTTGGTCTTCCTCAATCGCGTGAGTTTTCAGGAATTTTTTGTAGCTCCTCAGAAATTGAATTGCTCCGTTTTTCCGACGTTCATCTTCTTTCGAGAGGTCCGCGCACTTGTTACCCGCCTGTAATTGGTTATATCAATATGTTTCTTAATTTGTTAGGCAGAAATGAAAACATATATCAATACTCTATACATTTTGAATGCGTTCACGCAGCGGAAAACCTAAAAATAATACCTGAATTAAATGTAAGCTATACAAAACGTTGGCAGCAAACAATCACAAAGCCAAGCGACATCAATTTCATACTCAGTCTGTTTTAAAGAATTAATGCTTTTCTTTGGGTTTGGTTAGATATAGTCGGCAGTCAGAATTGGACTCTAATTCTCAACCGAGACACCCCGAGTTCTTTCTTTGCATACACGAATACTGATGAAATGACACATCACACTTGACCGAGTTCCGTTGAAAATTTTAAAAATAAATTTTGATAACTTATTTTCCTTGTTTCACGAAAACTAATTTAAAACCTTCTCAGCGAACAGACGAAAAACGATAATGCACTTGTGGGAGTTTATTCGTTTTTTTTAAATTTTTAATAAACCAAATACATATTCGTCTAATGCTGTGTCAAGAAAATTTTCTTGATCCACAAACTCTGAAAAAAGCGACTCACGTTATACACGTGACTTTCCCCGAGAAGGCGATCGTTCAAAGCATGTTTCCTCAGCGTTTCGAACATCGTCAACACGTGAGGATTCGGGGTCAGCTTCTCATCGTCCATGATGGTCATTAATCCAATGGCTCGAGAATAGTCTTTGTAACGGCCAGCTTCACGCAAGAATGCTCCCAGGATTTCCACATTCAAGCTGCGCAGCCAAAAAATTGTAAAAAAAAAAAAAAATGTCTCGGCTATGAAGGAGGTACGGTATACGAACCTAAAACCCATGTCCTTCATGTCTTCCATGAGTTCTTCCTGTTTCTCCAGTGAGGAGCATCCCAAAGCCAAGACTCCGAAAGTTACAATATCCGGGTAACAGCCTTCTTCCGCTGACATAATTCTCAGCGAATTCTGTAAAACATGATCAAAAAATTCCTTGAATTATGGTGTATCGACAGATTTTAAAAGGTACCAGTTAACCAGTTTTTTGTTACGAGAAACAATTTTCAAGTGACAAGGTCTAAGACCTGACAACTCTTCAAGGAAAAATGTTTATTTTTTCCGAATTCTCGGTGATAATAATAATAAATACGACGGTTCGCAAGTTTTCCGTTGGTGATCATGGGTGTCAATAAAGAAAAAAGCACGGTAATGAGGTGAAACGTTCTTCAGTTCTCGTTATTTATCCCACAGCGATTCAGAATTTCCTGAATTTTGTATGGTACCAAAACAACTGATTTTCAAAATTCCTAAGAAACTTCTGAACAATCTGGCGCATTCTTTTGTCAAGCTACTTACGCGTGCACCTGACCAAAAACCACGCAAGCATTGACGCTTGATAAGCTGATTGAAAAAATCGGTATCCGGTTGAACGTTGTGAATCTTCAGGAGCTCCAGCAGCAACTATAACGAAGAATGCAAGAAAGTATCTATATTTGAAGTACTCTATGATTGTGAGGAAACCTTTCATACCATTTCGCTTGAATCCTTCCTCGGCAAGCTACTCAAAAGCTGACTAAACGTCTTGATATCTGGAGTCAAACCATCCGCTCTAATTTGAAGGAGAATCCTCGGCATTCCCCCTAGCAGCATCAATCTGTAAGTCAAGCACAGTATTAGAAAATTAAGTTTTCATGAGAACATCTCGGACAAGTTTTCGTGAAGAACAGAACAAACCGATCTTCAGGTTTATCCAATCGAGTGATGCCAATAACATCGTGCATCGATTGCAAGGAGAACAGATTTTTCCCTAGAAGATCCAAGGGGACAGGACAGGTTTCCAACGACAAGGCCTGCATCAAGGCCTCAGAATGCTGCTGCAATTGATCCTCAGAAGAAACAGGGTCACTTTCGCCGGGATTCAGTCTGAACATGGCCCTCGGTTGGGCCAATGCTTGTCGCTGGCCATGAACCAGCTTATCGTACTGACGTCGACTCGGGGCTTCTCGACTCATCAGGAATTCGAGAAGTTCTTGTCCACAGTTGTCACTGTCGCCTGCGTTGCAATCGCGGACTGCGCGAAGCAACAAGTTGTAAGTTTGGAGATTCGGTGAAACTTGTTTTCCGCGCATTTTTCTCCACACCTTTTCATTCGGAATAGATGAAATAACCATAAATACGCCACGATTTATTTAATAAAACTGCAAAAATCACATTCAATAAACTCCCCACATCAATTGTTAGTTTTTTATTGTTTTTAAACATGATCTTTTCTGTATTTAAGATGTTTGAAACAACGATGAACTTTCCTTTTTAGCTGGCCTGAAATATTTTTAGCCCCCTGTGACGTGGGTGGAGAACTCTGGCTGTTACAGGAAAATTTCACACATCATGCAGTAAGGTTGATTTTTTTATCTGAACAAAATGCCAGAACCTTAGAACATCATGGACTATTCCACGAAATGATTTTTTACAATCACGCCTACTCAAAAAATATTAATTCAGAGGCCGCGCCGAACTGGGACAACCCTCGTTTTTAATTAGAGGTTTTATTTCCTTCAACTGACCAAGAAATTATTAATTCACCAGTGTCTCCATGGATTACTTAATAAACAAATTAAACAGTATAAAAATCGAAACGTGTCGAGTGTTTTCGAAGTTATTCTGAATAGGATTCGTTCTTGACTAGTCAAACGACGAACCTAAATTTTCAGAAATGCTCCCGAAATACAAATTCAACTTCTGGAATTGACTGATCAGAGCTAATTCTTTACGTCACCAGGAACAATCAATCCATAGAAGCATTCTCATGTGAGCTCAAGGTTTTGAAACTTGAAATGAGGATCAAAAATGTTCAGGGGCACAAAATTCAAGTGCCAAATTTCCAGATTATCATCAGAAAATTAGAATTGATCGCATTCAACTGTTTAGATGCACTTAC
This sequence comes from Notodromas monacha, assembly GCA_905338405.1. Classification (NCBI taxonomy): domain Eukaryota; kingdom Metazoa; phylum Arthropoda; class Ostracoda; order Podocopida; family Cyprididae; genus Notodromas; species Notodromas monacha. The sequence goes on along the minus strand of CAJPEX010000151.1, from coordinate 76,209 downwards.
CAGGAGTGCATATCTGAATCCTGACGTTTTGTCATCGATACACCCGTGCAACAAAGCGTTTACAGCGGAAATCGTCAGATAATGCCCTTCCTTCAGCATCGCGTCCACAAGCTTCAACGCAGTGTCCAATTCCCCACATCTCCCGAAAGCTACTCAAAATAAAATTACAGTATTGTGTATTTCCAACTCAGAACGTTTTTTCAATGTTTCAGATCACCTTTGATGGCACATTCGTACTGTGTCACGTTCAAAGTGTAGCCCCGTTCCTGCATGAGGTCGTACAAACGATGAGCTCGTTCAAGTCCGTCTTCTTTCCAAGGAGAATTGGCGCAAGCGTTGAATAAAGCCGTGTAGAGCGAAGGACCCGGCTTCAACCCGCGGGATTTCATCTTAAAAAAAATAAAAATAAATTTGATCGCATCAGGCATAGTTATTGCTAAGATTTCAGCAAATTTGAATTATTTGTCCCGGGTTCAGCGAGGCGAAACACGGAAGAAAGTGGTTCAGTGGGTGATGAAACAGTGGACATTTCCTTTAACTGTTGCAAATCTATAATCTCTGGGTTTATTGACGAAGAAAGTGAACTTTTCCAATCCAACACAAAGCATATATTTCAGTAAAAAAAAAATCATTTCCAAAATTCAGTGAAATTGGTCAACAACCAAAGTGAAATTGGTCCACGCAAACAAAACTGAATTAACCGGCAGACTGCATAACTGGAGCCCGCCCTTAAAACCTACATTTCACAAACCAGTTAAATTTATGCAAAATAAAAAAAGATTTATGCATTGAATTCGCTGACCTGATTGAATAATTCGAAGGCCTTTTTCGTGTACCCACGTTTGCCACACGCATGGATAAGCAGCGTATAAACGTATTCGTCAGGCTTTCTTCCATCCCGCTGCAACATCTTCACTTCCAATACATCCAACGCTTCCTTCAGCTAGAATTCCCCCGGAAAAAAATAAATTAAATTACCATATCTGATGGAATTTCAGGATACGACGAAAGGCCTCACCATATTCTTCTTCAAATAACTCTTGATTTGCACAATGTAATGGGATAAGGGTAGTCGAGTTTCCGGGTTCGCGGCGGGAGGTCTTCCAGCTTTGTCTTCTTCATCGCCTTCAAGCTCGGCCAAAACTGTGCTGGCAAAATTATCCGCGGGAGACACGGGTTTTTCTTCGTCGGGTACTTTTTCACTTTGGGCACGAGATAAAGTCCCGAATACTTCCTCCTCCTTCTTTGCCAATTTCAAGATATTTCTCGATTCCGTTGCCCGGAAAGAACTGCAAGGGAGAATCTTCCAAGTATTAACCAAGTATTTATAACGGAGAGAAGGCCTCGGGTTGTGTCTCTATAAAGCTCACGTCCAGAACAGCGTTACAGTAGTTGAAAATTGCAAAAGGCACGCAAAATATTCCAGAATCATTATTTCTCGAACATCAATCATACGAGTTTCTCATTGTCCAAAAATGAATCAGATGCGTTAGATTAATCTGAATTTAAATTTTAATAAAAATAAGTTAATTTAATCGATCGAAGTGCATACTTTTTATCGCATCAAAGGACCAATACTTGATGCATTTTTGCTGCTGTGCTGTGCTCGGACAAATTTCTTTCTTTTCAAACCCAAAATTTCATACAGTATTAATGCATGTACTGCTCTTTTGGGAACGCTTCATTGTTTCAGCAGCATTTTTATAGATTATGCTTTTTAATTCACACACCTTGTTGAGAAATATTTTGGCAGGATGGCTTTCCCACTATTTTTGTTGCAAAAATTCACGGAAACAATGCAAGATTGGTTGAAACTGTAAGCAACACTGAGCTTCAGCCGCTTAAGCACGATTCCTGGCACTCTTGCTGAACTCATCCTGCTCAAAAAATCATCACTTCATTCCCCTGCGAAAAATTCAGTACAGAATTCCAAACATTTCAAGTACAGTAAATTGATTCTTCGCAAAAAAAAAGGAAAAAAAATCATTGGAATGAGCACCACATTTCATCACTCTTTTTTTACGAAACAGGATGCACGAAAAAAAAAATGTTCCTCAACCTCTCAGACAATTTTGGATATAATGTCTAAAAATGATTTCGTCAATGGGGAATCCGGATGCGTTTCCATGAAATTTTTTCCAGCGTCCGAACAAATAGTCAATTGTGGGTCGATTGGAACGTCGCCGAGGAATGGGATTTTTGCTTCTTCTGCCAAAGCTTTCCCGCCGCCTTTAGAAAAAATGTTCGTGCAATCCTGGAAAATAAAGATTGATCTTCTGTGAAATCGAAACTTTTTCGCCACGTTTTTGGCATGCATTTCAATTGGATTCTGGACGCGGTAGGGGTGATCACCGTGCAGAAAGAAAAATCAAATATAAATTCGACTACCGTATTTGTATACAGTATTTAAAACATTTTTGAAGTATGCCCTACGATAGATGAAAGGTTGAAAAGATTCGAATACAAAATAAGGCATTAAACTTTTCTAAATAAATTTGTAGATATTTTTTCGGACTCCGGCGATAACCAGACATATCCCTAAATCATACAAAACTGAAGATAAAGGGAAAATTTGAGAATGTTCACTCACACTGCAATTTGGACAAACGTATCCGCTCATGTTTTCAATAATCCCCACCATCGGGATAGACAGTTTTCGACAAAAGGTTATTTCCCGACGGACGTCATTAACAGCTACCATTTGTGACGTGGATACGAGCACGGCTCTGCAATTAGGAACATCGCGTAGATTTTCTGCAATCGTAATGTGTTCGTCAGAGGTTCCCGGCGGAGTGTCGATCACGAGCCAATCCAATTCTCCCCAGCAGACGTCTTGCAGAAACTGACGTATCATCGCTAACGGTGTAAAAATTGAAACAAAATGATATACAATTTCACACACGAGGAAAATATTCCGAACTCAGATAAAACGCTCTAAGAGCAAGATATTATTTCTTGCACAGTGCCCGACATAGATCTGAGGCAGGCCTGCCTCAATAAAAACTTTGACCGAAGTGATGCTTTATGGAAATATTTACTTGACAAAAATATTATAATCCCATTGAACCCGTAAAAGTAACTTAGCTTCGACCAAATGCAGCTTGTCGGACTGAGGCAAAACCTTCGTAACATCAAATGAAATTCAGTGACGATTCTCTTATGCGTTGCCACCTGTTTTTGAAGGGAGTACAACGCAAAAACATCCTACGAATCTGACGACATAGACCAGATTATGTCAGTAATCATCATGAATAATGATGAATTAACTATTTTTTTCAAAAAATTTTAAAATTTCCCTGGGACGGATTGCGGCCCGTTATAATTCAGCGAACCGTAATTTAAAGCTCCAAAATACCCACTAACCCGTCTTTTTTGGCCCACGCCAAATGACAGGTTCATCTCTAGACTTTGTAAGAAATCCGATCGACATAACGCCGAGTGTTTTGGTGTCATCAGTATACACAGGGATCCAACCGTCGTCCGATTGATGCACGACATTCCCTTCCAAGCTAAGCATTCGTGGAATAGATGGCCCGCAAAGGTCGATATCCAGCAATCCAACCTTGAACCCACGTGCTTGCAAACCACACGCCAACTGAGCACTAACCGTAGACTTCCCTACGCCACCCTTTCCAGACAAAACCAGCAATATCCCTTTCACTTGTCCTAAACCGGACATCTTGTTTCAGGGACAAGAAAGAAACCTGAAAAAGGGTTAAAAGCATTCAAAACGGATGATTCAAAAACGGAAACCAAAACTTTAAAAAAAGTTTGTTTTCTCTTTTACGTGTACCATGTCAACTCAAGTCCCCGTCTGCGATTCTAGTTTCTGTTAAATTTTTAGGTAACTGTCTGTTAGCCTTTCCTCAGTTTCAAATACAAGGGTTGTCCCACCCGCTTGGCCGTGGATATTTCTGGAGTAGCGCAGGTTTTGCTCCACACCCTATTTTTCTTCCGTTCTTTCCTCCCAGTTGCGCAGGTTCTCCCGGCGTCACCAGATTTCCCCCTATTTCCTCCATTTGGTAAGGTTCATTGGGCTTGTTTTTCCATTAGTGGTGCGTTTTTCATTCTGGGAAAAATTTTCTCGGCCATAAATCTCAAGTTTCATCTCACTTCAAAAATTTGTGGAAATTTCTGGAGTATTGATGGATTCCCAATTTGAACTATTGAACTAAAAAAACTATTGAAAAATGGGAACAGAGCCTATACAAATGAGAATAAAATGAATGATGAGCAGGGGAGAGGGAAACAATCTAATAGGACTTGGGCAGACGTCTCCTTACCCTGCTTTCTGGCCTTGGCAGAAGATGAAAAAATAAAAACACCTAAGTTTCATAAAATTTTGAGGTACTGTAGTAAGAAACATATCCCTGGCAGAAACTTGGCCTCGGATGATGTTTTTGAAAAGGAAAACAAAAAGAGGAAAGGAACCCTTGCTCTTGAAAAAATTCAAATTGCACTTAGCTGTTCACTTGTCGCAAACAAAATAATCACTGAAAATTGTGGAAAATTTCACAAGATGTAGGAAAGTTCATGCTGAAACCAACATACCAATTTTTTAAATTTTTGTCTGGCCTACTGGAAAGTTTTCACTTATCATCATGCAATAAATCTAAAATGTTTCATAAAAATCTGAAAAAAATCCCAGAACCTTACAATTATATAGGCTAAATCATCTAATTTTTACATTGGTACCCACTCTATAAATACCCAAGGCCAAGCGGAAGTGGGACAACACTCGAATTTACGTTTCGACGGTTTGAGATAGATAAGACACTTGAAGATGTTCCATGAACCCACCAGGAAACTTGGCATCGTGGTACAGTGTAATAGAAAAATATAGTCCCAGAAAATGTTCATGAGGCGGCAAAAATCATCGAAATTTAAATCCATTTAAATTCAAAAACCTTCAACAAACCATAGCCATGCCCAAAACACATACTGTAGAACACTTTTTAACCATGAATTTCAGGGTTCTCCTGCGTTCCTTCGTGATTGTTAACGTCGAGATTTGAATCGACACTGAGATCAATACTTCTATCGCTCTCGAATGCCGATTTCACGAAGTCCGCCCAATCTTCAAAGAAAGTTTGCGTCGACGCCGAAAGCACTTCCCAGTCCGCAGGCTCCAGCTCGTCCAACAAACAATCCAAATCATCCTCGGTTTGAGTTTGTATATTCGTTGATCCGGAATTGGCTTCGAGTGCCGGGGGATTCTCCCAAAAACTACTATTCCCGGAAGGCAAATCATCCGAATCCGGGTAAGAGCAACTCACTTCCGCGTCGATAAATTTCGGCACAACCACAGGAGAATCGAAAGAACCCTTAAAATTCTTGTGAACCGGCGAAAGGCCTTTTCGAGATCGTCTCGGTAACTCGGCAAGAACCGTCTGCGCAACGGAGTGGCTCACTTTCTTCTTCTTCCTTGACGTCAGTCTTGTCTGTGCCTCTGCACAACGCTTCCTCGAACCCCTAGCTGGACTACTGCGACGTTTTGATGATGAGTCGCCATCGGTTTGCACTCCGATTTCGACACGAGACGGAAATCGGAGGAACGGACTCACTGCAAGGTCCATCAACGCGTGGGCCGCGAAAAGAGCGTTGATCGGACCCGTATCCCCGGGTTTCGGTACGATGGAAACGCAGTCGCGTTTTGTGGGAGATGAGTCCTTCAGTTCCTTGTCGAGGTTTCCGAGGCAGACTTGTTGTGAGAAGTCATCTCCGACAGGATCTCGTCGGGGAGACGTGGCAGAATCCAGAACCGCGGGACGAAGTTTTACAGGAACCATGATGAACACTTTGGCTGTTTCCGGGGGGAGAATCGGTACTGGCACTGCTTTACCAGATTTTCTGAGTTTGAGAAAAAATCACCAAATCCAAATTTACAGATTTTAATTGATCTTCCTTAGGTATTCATCACATGTAAATTTCAGAAGAGCAATCGCACAAAAAGGCAAGTATCAACATCAAAAACAGAAAAAAAGACTGAAAAATCAGAACAGCATTTTTTCAAGATTTTAAATTTGGTCAGACATGGATTGCTCAAGTTGAGTAATCTATCACACTTTATTACCTCGAATGTATTCCGTTATTTCAGGTTAGGTTAGCAGTTGGTCACATTTGAATAAGTTGGGGTAATTCTTGATGAATTGAGTTAGAATAGGCAGTTACATAGTTCCGTTGGGTTGTTTCGAAGTACCGTCCTTATTTTATGCACTTGCTTCTTGGAGGTTTCTGTATAAATGTTGGGGAATGCCAGTTCAACTATATAATCGATGCTTTTATTCACCGAACTGATAGTTTCATACTTACTATCATGTTAAATGATATTCGACCGGTTCTGAATCATTAATTTAAAAATTACTCGCCAATAACGCACACAACCTACCTGACTTTTGGATCCTGGTTTGGATCGAAATAATGATTCTTGAGTTTCGAATGGCCCTTCAAATTGACGAATTTCGTGTAGGTGATAGGACATGATCCGCATCGGTAAACGAATCCACATTCAGATTTGTGAGCGTTCAAATCATGAACGAGTCCAAATTTTTTCGAACACGTCTTGCAACTGTGAACCTTTTCCCCGTGTACCTTCAGGAAGTGCTGTAATAAATCCCATAACTTAATTCGAAATTCAGGTAATCGACGGCATCGGACACAAGAAAAGCAATATTTAATCGCACCAACATTCTTAAGACTGGAAAACATCAGAAAAAGTTCCCTTTAAAATTGGACGACCTTATCTTCCAAAACTATTGAACTCATTTGTTGCTGTTACAGTACGTAACTCAATGTCCTTTGTGAGATTCTCACACGACGTTATCGTAAAACTTGCAGGTAGGACTCAAAGGTCTGGTTTGCGTTGAATTATATTTTTTAAGCAATTGCTGAACAAGTAATCTTCTCGTTATAAAATACATATGGGTTTTTTTCTTAAATTTCAGACACGGTCAATCTGAATTCTAAAAGGTTTGATAGTACTGAACTACAGATTACCTGCAAAAATCTTATCTTATTGCCATACACTCAGAAATTGATATCTTCTGTTCATTACAACCAAGGGATAACAATTGCAAGAATTGTCTGAAAATTATCACATATTACAATGTGACGTACTAAAATTACGTGCACCCTTAAAAATCCGGCAAATGTAGCTCTAACGTAGCTATACCAAATTTTACAACATTCTCATGTTCATGATAATTGTGCTAAATAAAACACTAAACGAACTAGGACAAAATAGTGACCCGGATTGAACAAACCCAATGACTGATCAAAAACTAGGCTTCACCTGCTTCACAGCTTTTCGTTTATCGAATCTCTTCCCCTTTTCCACCGAGTAAAGGCATTCGGGATCAGGGCACACATAAAACCTTTCCTTCTTCGGAAATTTATCGGCATCAGTCTTCAGGGGGATTTTGTGGTTTTGTCGCATGTGATGCACCAGCGCAGCCCTGTTCGCGATTACAACTCCACAGCTTGAAACCGGACACTGGTTCGAAGATTCGATCACTTTCAGTTCCTCAACCGCGGGACAAATCAAAACGTGTTTCTCGTATTCAAAAATCGTATCAGTTTGCGGTAGGATGTCGCTGAAGTCTCCAGATTCCAACGACATTCTTCTTTTTCCCGCGTTGAATCACTCTACATCGGCCACTTCGTTCTGACAAACGAAGAAGAAATCGACGCATGCTTTCAGCCAAAATAGTTTGTCACGCATAGCAAAAAAAAATTATAATTTGTTAAGCAATACAAGTCGAATTTTCCTTCTCGTCAAGCGTTGGAGAACCACGTGTATTTCGATTCGAATCCGTCGCGTTCTCCAGAACACTGACCCAACCCCAATTTCAGGGAAACAGAGCTGAAAGTTCCTTCGCGGAAATGCAATGAAATGGACATCACTAGCAACCATTCGACCCTGGAACACAATCGAGCTTCTCGATCACCTGCAAAATCTAATTTTTCTCGCAGGAATAGCTGCTAAATTTAAAATTAAACAATATGCTTTCATTTTTTGAAACTAAAGCTTCGGAAACAACCGCGTAAAATTTCATCAACAAATTTCCAAGGCGGCAAGGTTCAATACTAATATCGCATTGGGTAATGGAATGAAGGAAGAAACTATTCCATTTACGCGAATATAAGAAGCACACAATGCTTCGACTCGCAACATATTCAGCTCCTCAAACCACGAAAACGTTTGCGAGAGAATCTAAGGCGCACTATGATTTACTAGTAAATGTTGATAAAAAGAACTTTATTCGCCTGATTGGAACTGAGAAAGTACATATATTATACAGTATTATGTACCTCCGATAACACAATGCATTACAATAGCGAACTGTCAAGAAAGGCCGAATTTAACTTTATTTCTAATACACCTTGGAGGGAGCATAAAAACTACCGATTAACGGCGACAAAAGTACTTTCAGATACCCATTTCTTCTTTTTCTTCCCCATTTCAACCTCAGATCAAATGAAATAAATTATTTTTCGGTTAAAATGTAAGACGACTTGATGAGCATTATTCACAGATGGACATTCCGGAACCACTCGGTAATGCAGCATTGAGCATGAGAATCTGGGGTGTCGTTAATACAAAGACCCAAGATTTTTCGCGAATCAAAAGCGTGCAACTTATATCAGCGTAAACCATTCAATTCGGAAAGAAAACCTTCCCAGAATTGCATAAAATTATACTTCCGTTCCCATTCCATGAACGCACAAGGTGGCGTAGACTAGAGAAACAATTATTTTCAAGCGGACAATTTCACATCCTTTACGCACGGGTTTCACGCATAATTTTGTCATTCAACAGGAATGTCTTACATGGATTTTAGAGTAACAGTCGAAAATCTTCCGAATTCCCGAAATACAGCATCATGAGAAGGATGAAGAATGATTTAGACAACTTCGGAAGCGATAAGAGCGGGTTCAGACGCGATAATCATAGAATCGGTTTCATCAATGACGGGGTTTTCGGATGCTGAAGATGAACTGGCAAGAGTTGAGCTCATCGCAGCACGCATGACTGAGAACAAGCCGGGAAGTGTTTCCGGGGAATCAGACCTGCAATGAAATGAACTCGCATGAGAATTCATCATCTCCGAACGGGGAAAACTACTGTATTTACAGAAAGGGGCATGGGGGAAATAATTTATTTAATACGGTAAAAACCAGAAATTCACTAAAATCAAAGATTTCATACCCGAAAACATGGAAAATGAAGTTGGAATTCGAGTACTGTAAATGATTTCGCGGAAAGATAATTTCGAAGTCAGTGGGGAATAAAACGAGGCAAATGTCGCCCTAGCGACAATATTGCTTTCCTGAGCTTCAGACAGGTGTCGCTCAAATCGCAAGCTTTACAAAAAATAAATCAGTGGAGAACAGAGAACTCGATTGGCATTACTGTACTTATTTTTAAGTACTGCGTACGGATTTAACTAGGCATAAATAAACTCCGGCCAAAAGAAACGTAACATAATTCACCCAACAACAATAAAATTGGCAAGTCAGCGAGGAAGTCGGAGAGGTCCGCCGTTATTGAGTCAAACTTGAAAAAATAAGAATAATAAAAAAGATTGAGCATCTTTCGAATTTCTGGAGTCCAGGGTAATTTAAAAAATGAATATGAGGCATATTTCCAAACTATTTCAATTACTCTTCCTCGAGAGACAAGCATAAAATAAATGAAACCTCATTGAGAACACACACCTCTTCTCAACAACTGACTTGGAAACTTCAGGGAACACATTCGGACAACGCGGTCCGTGTTTCGACGCGGGAATGGCGGCACTCTTGGCTCTCTCGGCGCTGACGTGGCGCATTCCTTCAGCAATCGCTTCTTGCAACTCACTCTCGCTAAGATTCTTATTTTCCGGCGCGAACACACTAAACTTCGGACACAAGGAGCACAAGTCCGACACTGTCGAACAGATCACAATTTTAGCCTTCGACGTGGAAGGCATGGAAGCAGGTTCGGTTGTCTGGCAAGCTACAGAAGACCCCAGAGTGGTCATTTCTGCAAAAGTTTTATTTTGGCTTTCCGGTTCTTCTGTTCCAATCGGATTAGGAACAGGGACGGCTACGGGAAGAGACGAGCTCACTCGCGGCGACGGAAATGAAACCTCCAGAGAAACTGAAGGTTCTTCGGCTTGATCCGGATCGGCGGTAGATTTATCGTCCGGATTCGGAGGAGCTTTTTTAGCCCTCCCTCTTCTTTTTTTCTCTGGTACTCCAGATAAAGTACCTAATTTTATTTTTTTCTGCTGTTTTTCTAAAAAAAAAAAAGGCTACAAATCAAAGCATATTTTACAAAAAATAGGTTCACTTACTGTTCGGTATCTTGTCATGATTCACGGATAAGTCATCGTCTGGAAAAAAAATTGTATTGATGTCACAACAGGATAAGAATTTGCAAAAATAGCCTTAATTCGAATCCCAATTTTTGATGCGGTACTGAGAAGCGAAAATTGATTCATATCGCGTTTCAGACATCGACTGCAGTTGAACAATCCTAACACACAAAAAACACGAGGTTTGAAAATAAACTAACCATCCACCGACTTTCGACGAGTTCTCTTCCTTCGACCAGCAGGCTTTTTCTCCTTATCGATTTCCTCTGGAAAAACGGGTAGAATTTTAACTGAGCTATTTTTTGAAATACTGAACATGTATTTGAAACACTTACGGAATTCTGGTAGAAGAGCGAGGTCAAAACGAGTTTCTCCCGTCAATGCTCGGTCAACAAGTTTCGGGTTTCGGCGACTTTCAACGCGATACTTTGACTTTAATTCCTTCCGGGTTCGGTTTGTGAACAAGGCTTCCATCATACTGAAGTCTGTCCCAACGACCGACAGAGCTCGATAAAACATGGCCAGGTCTGGAGAACAAAACGGAAAAAAAAGCGGGCTTGAACTAAAATAACGCAACGGTATCTGAGCCAAAAAAGTGGTGAAGTTCTAACTTCTAGCAAGAACTAAGGATACATTCGTGGAACAGATAACGCCTCGAATGAATAAATTGTCATTGGAAAATATTAACAAATTCGTATTGAAGAAATTATGGACGTATCTATCGCAAAATAATTTAAAATTTACGAATTCGCTCCTCGAACGGTTTATAAACTGAGCCATTACCAGAAAAACTCAAGTAGAACGTGAAACACAATCATACCAGTAATGGTCCATTCCTTGGTTTTAATTGTTTGTTTCTTACTTCTCCTACGGTCTTCAGAAACAAACATGAAAGAATCCGGATCGTGTATCACAGGAGCATTCTTCATTTTGTCGGCCTCCTTTGACGCTTTCGTGCGAACTACCTGCGAAGTAGAGGAAAAATAAGTGTCCTGCGGAGCATAGAATATTTCATCCTTTAACGAACCAGGCTTTCTTCATCGAGGATAATGGATCCATCGGCACCAATCTTCACTTTCGGGGCACCAATATCTTCGTCATCATCAACTTCTTCCTCATTTTCTTCCAAAACGTCAGCAGAAACTGGAGCAGGATCAGAGAGGGGCGGATCCGATTTGGAACCCAACGTTGAACACCGTTCACTCTTGACTGTTCCCTGAGTTTCTTCTCGCTTGATGATCACATTCTCTGATTTTGGAATGTTTTCATGTCTAGAACTGTTGCAAAGAAATAGAAAAGAATTATCACGGAACCTTCTCAAAATTAATGGCACATACGAATAATTTATATTTTTGACTTTTAGAATTAAAGTGCTTACGCGACTGATGAAAACGGATCGTCGGAAAAAATATTTTCTCGGGTTTCAGTGTCCTCTGCAGCCTCTTCTTCCTCTTCGCATTTCTTCTCTCTAAATTTTAGAAGAAAATTTCTCGTTACAATCTGAACAAGTGATATCTGCCTATATGACGGAAGGGAGGGAATATCTTACCTTTGACCTCGGAAAAAAATCAGATCCCGCATGGTAAAGGCACTCTCTGGATCATCTCGATCGAACTTCTCCATCGCTTCCTTCTTCCAATCGATCAGCTTGCTTGTGGCTGGGTTTCGGCGGAGACATCCCTTCGTAGCGCGCCTCTTCAGTATCATAATGTTGTCGGTTGGGTGATTATCGGCACAAATTTCTTCCTTCTCCGAATCCGAAGAATCTCCGATTTGTCCGTCGATAACTTCTTGACGCAGCACTTTCTGCTTCTTCGCATTCCTGCTCAAATATTCAACAAGATGCACGGGTGAGGCTCTTTCACGAGAGAAAAAAGATTTTACCTTTTCGAAGATGTCTGCAAGGCGGCTTTAATCTTATTCGGTTCCTTGATTCGAGGCGTAGATTTTCCTTCGTCTTCGCGATGTTCGTGTTCGACAAATTCCACACATCGGATCTCCTCTGTTTCAGTCACATCTGCAGCAACTGGCTTTATCACAGCTGGACTAGGACAAACTTGATCCAACTTCGCATCGACATCCGTTTTCGGCGAGTCCACGGCTGCATTACTCAACGAGCTCTGATCCGGTTTCGGAAATTCTTTGGAGACAGCCGGGGATTTCGGAGGATTACGTAAGATTGCTGGAGAGTTTGGGGAATTCAGGACAGCAGGAGACCGAGGTGCAATTATTGGAGATGCGGGTGAATTTGGAGGTCCTTTTTTAACAGAACTATTCAACTTCGCTTTTGTCAAGTTCGGTTTCATGCGCATGAAGGACAACTTCCTGCCTACAATTCCCTTGGCATCCATCTCAGGTAACTAAAAAATTACCAGAAAAATTACCATCGTCACTTTTAAACGCCAGGAAAATAAAAATTCTTATTCACCAGTTTCGGGAAGATTACGCGAGGAAACCGGCGAAGTTTGCTCGGTTCGAGCTACAACGAAACGTCAGGAAACACAGCACTTCCTTGATCGCCGACGAATTTCCAGATAGTGCATAATCACAAACCTAACAAAGCACCAACTAGGGTGCTCATCAGCGTTCCACGCCGATCCTGCGATGAAATCGACATGATGCACGAATCCGAGTTTCATTCAATAAGAGCACAAGGGCTTACTGCAGGCAACACTTATTGCGTCATCGAAAGTGAATTCAATCACTCAACACTTCATCACAGAATGAGCTTAACTTCAATGTCACCGACTGTGCTTCCAGGACGCTTGGAGCCACGTCCCCCACGTGGAGGACGCCGGTGTGGCAGGCAGAGCGTCCACGGAACAATGACTTCGAGAACGTTTTCACAATACAGTACTGTACGAGAATTAGAAGGTTCAAGCTCTTTGTCCTACGTTGTAGCTCTGTGAACCCCAGGGAAGGCTTGAGCAAGCATGGTCGCCTGTATTGCCCCGTGTTTTGACGGGATCAGAGAATCCAGTGTGGCAGGCTCTAGTGATAGATTAGTTTTACGCTTCGGGAACGTGAAATTGGTGATTATGTGAAAAGTGAGCGCCATACCGATTTCATTGCATGGTGCAGGGTTTGGAGCTATTGAACTTCAGCGATCCTCGTGGAAACCTCACTATCGTTCCCATGATCGGCGTCCTATTTCTTCTGAGATGATCTCGGTTAATTGGAGATTTTTCTGTGCTCTCCTTCTGATACAGACGAAAGCGAATGAAATATGGGAGGTTTAGATGATCCAGATGTGTTTCCGCGATGCAGAGCTGCTCCTGCTGCTGTTGTAAGATTTATAAAACATAGTGTGTGAATGCGGTTGATCGTTTGAACATACTGTACTTGAACTTCTAGCAATCCGGGTTAACTCAGTTGAAGCGAAAGAAGAAACCTGGAGCGAGTTCATCTGAATCCAAGCTGGGAACTGTCGACAAGCGTGCAATTGGTCATTTGAAATCAAGGCAGACTGGCATTTCCCCGAGTGGAAGTATTCATACAGTTGGTGGTAAAGCAAGTTTTTCTGAACTTCAGGTTAGAACGCGTTATGGAAAGACTTGGCTTGAATGCTCGGTAGAGTATATTTATGTATTTTCATTTTTTTTAGCGAGAACCTCACGCGAAACCGCGCAGAAACAGTGGGCGAGAAAATCTGCGGAAGGTGAGTTCTTTTTTTTGTTGCTTTCTCTTCCAAATATAAATTTTATATTGTTTTATTAGTTGCATGGTGAGCCGTGGAAAGCAGAGATTGCGTGTAACAGAAGTGGTACAATCGGAAGTCTTCCAGCGAAGTCTGTGTCAACGGATGGAGTAAGGATTGGGCAAAAAAAAGATCCGAAGCAGCTCTTCATTTAAGTTTCTCCGTAGGTTCTCATTGCACATGGACATTATCTCTGCTCAGTGGAACGCATACACGATGATAAAGTTGATGTGCTTCTACCTGGAGGATTGAAGTCTGCAGTCCTGATTACCGAAATCAGTGATGCTTATACTATGAGGCTTACTGAGCTTTCTGAGGAAGAATTAGCGGTGAGTTCAACCTTGTTGACACTTTTCATGCTTCTCTCTAGTACAATTGAAATTGGTACTGATCTTGTGTTGGACGACTTTCGAAATACAGTATCTTGACCTGTTGAACTTATTAAATAGCTCGTTTATTAATGCCGATTGTTTTAAAAATCAACCTCGCGGTATAATCCAATTTGGAAATGCAGTCGCGTCGGTCCGTCATTGAAGAGCGAATTCCTTCTCGGGTTATTAATTTTTATTCTTATCTTAAAATTTGGTTGTATGAAGTGTCAAATGGGATAATCTCCTTTGCCCAACAAGAATACATTTTACGTAATTTTTTTGTGGCAGAATACGTTCCTCGAGGATTTATTTCAAGCAAAGCAGTTGCTTAGCTGTCGAGTTTACATTGAAGATGGTAAACGGATCGCTTCATTCAATCCTAGACGGGTCAATGAAGGGGTCACATCGACAGTTTTAAAACCCGGCTTTGTCCTTCAAGGAGCGGTAAGCTCCTTAGAGGGCTCGAAAATTGAAATTGACGTTGGAATTGAAGGAGTGCAAGTGACTACGTCGACGGAATCCATGAAGAAACTAGAAGAATGGTTAGGGAAAAAAATTGGAGTTGGTCATATTTTGTGGTGCGCAATTGTTAACGTTTCTGGTCACGTCGGCGGCTTATCCGTGAAAGTCTCCGTTGATCCCAAAGAAGTTTCTAAGGCGACGGTCGTTAAAGCGAAGAAGCTGACGTTACAGTCACTGAAAGTTGGTCTTCTTGTGGAATGCACTATTAGTTCTTGCGAAGAAGATGGAAGTCTGAAGGTCAAGATTTTTAATCGATATGATGCAATTGTGCCGAGAGAGCATCGCAGAAAACCTGCAAAAAAGTCGCCTGGTCTTGAACCGGGAACTCTGATTGTAGGGAGGATTTTTGTCAATCGTGATGGCTGCTGCATTGTTTCCTTGAGAGATTTTATCTGCAAAAATTTATCTTGCTCCTCATTGTCATGGGAATCAACTGAGATGACCGTTGGAAAAGTTGGATGGACTACTAATGAATGGTAAGATTTTTTATATCTGTCAAATCTTGTTCATCTATCGTGCTATTATATTCTTCTGCAGGTTGTTTGCAAAAATTTCCGAGGACTCTTTTGGGATAGTTTCCATGCAAGAATTTTCGAAAAGTGCATCGAAGAACCCTGCGATAGGGTCGAATATTTCCATGCGTTTCATCCGTCCTTTTGACATCGATGGCATTGCAATGTTCTCTACGGAAGATAAGACCTACGAAGAAATATCCTCGGCTGTTAATGCTCAAGTTGGAGATCTAGTGGCTGGAACAATAACCGAAGCATCGGAGGACGGCATTATTCTAGACTTGCCTCTGAAAGGGACGGGATTCATTCCGCTAGGATTGGCTATAAACTGGTATGCGGACAATCGCAAGAAGAAAATTCTAGCGAAGTGGTTTCCTGTTGGAAAAGAGTTACGCTGTCGCGTTTGGAGTGTGGCTCAGGGAAGATTAACTCTTGCTTGTCACGTTGCCGTGTTGAAATATGCCGACAGAGAAGAACGAAACTTTTTGTCTGTGACCGAGGATCACGTTGGACGAGTCATTCCACTTCTGGTTACCCGGATTCAAAAAACAGGGGCAGTTTGCTCAACTTTCAACGACGTGCAGGTGAGAACATCGTTTCTACGTGTTATAGACTTTTTTTTTAGAATTGATTATAATTTTTAGGGATCTCCAGATTTTACGCGTGGCTAGGAAAACTTGAAACGTTTAAAAAATCTGTATTATTCTTTTCTTCGACCTTTTTTATTTACATTTAATCATCGTGTTTGATCCGGAATTTCAGAATTTCCAAGAATGCAATTTTTTATTGTCCACGTGGCTTTGCCGTTTTTTAATCTTTGGTAACCTTTTCACAATATTGAGGATCCTGGTAAATTACATTACAGTACTTTGTGAAGCTTTTGCCGATTAATGCCTCGGGCAATTATGGAATTTGGGAGGCTAAAAGTGATGCATAAAAATTATGGAATGAGTTTTTCGTCCATATATATCCATATATATTTTTACTTACGGTTGACTGGCTTTAAACAGTTCTATTTTCACCTAAAGTACTGTGTTAAAAATTGTTGACAGTTTGTGCGTGAAAATCGGATGTATGTTAAAATCCCAAGAAGATATCATATATGTATCAAATATTGTGAATTTTCACGCAAATGGCTTTCTTCCCGTTGAATTGAAATTTTGCTCAAATTTTCATCATCAGTACCAATGCAGTCTACAAGATGCAAAATTCTGCGAACAATTTTTATTTGTAATTTGAGCGGATTATAGTTTACCACGTGGTCAATCTTGGTCATATGGAACTCAAGCTTCTACAAATTTTCCGAAAAATTAGTTGCATCGCTTAATTGTAATGAATTACTTTTCAAATTTATTTTATTGTAGTGTTTTCTCCCGTGGGCGCATATTGAAGACCGAAATGTCTGTTCCCGGGGAAAACTGGTGTTGGCGAAGGTTCTTAACGTTGCGGATTCCAGCATGCACCCATCCATTAGGATTACGTGTTCCATGAAGTCAGAAAATGAACCATCCGTGGGGGAATGTCTATCTCATGTTAAACTGAATGCGAAAAAAAACGACCACTTCGTCGTTAGCGGTGAATATCGACTGGGAGAAGTATCTGGAATTATCCCCGAATATCATCTCTCGGATTTTCCGGACCTGGCTGAAGCGTGAGTACTTTTTTTCCTCGCAACATTCGTAAATTCGAAATTCAAATTTTGTCCAAATATGAAGAAACCTTCTGATTTAATTTTTGAAATTCTGAATGTGAAATTTGGATATTAACTCGTCGTTTTAGGTGGTTTGCTCTTCTGCAAGAAGGAGCTGAATTGAAAGGCGTTCGGTTGTGGTCCAACCAACAGGGGAAAAAGATTTACACGTGCAAGCAATCCATTTGTCAAATTTTTAAAGCTCAAGAAGAAAATATTTACCCCAAAATCAACACTGAGCTGAAAGAAGGACAGCTGATCTCGGGTGTCGTCCAGGAAATTGCTGAAACAATGCTGAAGCTGCAACTTCCTCTGCAGCCTCCTGCCAACCATGGATCCGTGTATTTGAGAGTTCGTATTTTGTGTAGTTTTTCAATTTTACAGCACGAGAGTCCATTCAAATTTTTAACCAGTCACGGTTGAAGTTTTGTTCAAGGCATTCATGTTTTTTTTCTTATTGAACGAAAATTAAGAGAAAAGAGTGTTACGTCGGATGTTTCTTCTTCCTATAATTGTTGGGATGCTGCTTGTAAACTTTTAAGGAATCTTGTGTGTACGAACTACTTGTTGCATCAGTAAGATTTATTGACGCTTTTGTAATTTTGTTTCTTGCAGAATGCGAGTGACTTGAATGTAGGCTCTCTGCAAGATCTGGGAGGAGTTGCGGTTGGCTCAAGTGTGCTTGGAAGAGTTATCCGGGTTCTGAATCGACAATATGCTTCTGGTGCTGAGCTTACATTGAGCCCTTTCAATGTACTGCAAAACCCGAAAGAGGTAAAGAACTGCATTTATATTGAGTTGAGACATTTCATTATTCACATAAACGTACAGATAGATTTTCTGTAATGATTTCCTTAATGGTACTGTATATCCAGTTCAAGAGAAATTGTTTCATACTCTCAGTAGATATTGTATAACTTGTAAGTGTTTACGTTTACTACTTTTGATACAATCTCAAATTTATTCCAGGTTTGGGTTTATTGAAAACATCATTAATTCAAACTCCTTTTTTATTAGCGATGGAACTGGAGTTCGGTTTCATTTTTTATAACACTACTTTGCTTCAGAAGCTACCCATTTCTCGAATGTACATTTTTATTAGACTACATTGGCGCGTCTTGATCCGAGTTACTGGAATGCTGGATTCAGTAATTATTAATTTTTAATATTTGTTGCAGGCGGGAAGACATTTGGAGAAGTATTTCGACCAATATGATGTATTTTGCAATGCGTCAGTTCCGTTACTAGTTGAGAAGAAACTTACTAAGCCGGACTGGCTTGGGCGAATCACAGCAAAGCTTGTCAGTGGAAAAGCGGAAAATACTGATCATCAGTTTTTAGTGAAAGTGGGAAAGGGAGTCGACTCCGAAATATCCGCGGCGCATGTGATAATTCCACCTTCCAGTAAGGATTTTTTAATTTCTTCAATATTCAGACATTTTAGCATTTTATTTTTTAGGGATTGATGGCATTAAAATAGAAAAAGGAGAGAAGCTCGAGTGCATTTCACTTTTTTACCGGCTCTCTGATAAGAAGTTGTTCTTATTGCCACGCTGCTTTCTGGAGGAAAGTGGAGGAGAGTCTGAGGATCGTCATGGAAAGGTCCGTCTTTTTGTTGTTGATTTTTTTCATTACGATGAGGAATTTCTATGAAACGTTCAGGTTCTGCTGTGTGAAAGGCAGTTCGTAGTGCTATTGGCGCCAGGGAAGGTTTCGGGTTGGAGAGTAGTTTTTGCACCTTCTCAAGTTCACCTCTGTGATGTTGTTGATCGAAGAGGAATGTTCTTGGTGGACGATGACGTCCCCATCTCGGCGTTTCCGTGAGTACAGTTCTTCAAGTATATTACGAGACGCAAAAATTACTTAATATTCTTCGTTAATTGATAATGAACGAGCGACTGCGTAAAGTGAACATTTACGATGTGATATTTTAAATTGACTTTCACCTTGTTTAGTGTCCAACAACTTCCATCTCGTTAAAAAAAAAATTATTCCATGAAAGCGAGCAGTATCTTACAGCGAATTAAAAATGAAGATTGTTTCAATCTGGATAGATGTCGCTGATGATCATAAATTAATTTTTTTTTAGAATAAAATTGAACTTCCTTCATAGGCTTTTGATGGTGTTTCGTGTCGAATGAAAAGGAATGGATTACTGACTTATTTTCTGTTTTAGTTCAATAGATTTTTTTATTCTTTTAAAAATTGACTAGATTTACGTTTTATCTTATCTTAGAAACGAGCTGAATATACTGATTTTTCCGATTTATAGAGAATTTTTCGACACCTTTCGTTTAAAAGTGCTGTGGAGTGTAGAGCAGGATGAATATTGATGGATAACCCCCTGACGTTGAGTAAATTCATCGTCTTGGGCGCGAACTTGAGTTATTTTTTTCCGGTTCGGCGTACAGTATATTCTACGTTTAAAGTATTACGTATATCGACGTATATTATGCCAAGTGTTTTTTTTATTTTCAACATGCCTCTGATTAAAATATTTGTTTGAAAGAACGCTTACGTGTAAATCCACAGGGTTGTTCATGAAGGACGATGGATCTTGCCGTATCCTACGAAAGCACCCCGAAAACATCCCAAGGAACCCTTGGAAACCAAGAAAAGAGCTGACGGAGGAGTAGAATCCAGTTTCGCGAAGTCCGCTGGGAAAAAAAGAAGAGCAGAGATTGACGATGAAAACGGAAAAGATCTGAAACGTGAGCGCACTGAAAGCACGTCTGATGTGGATATTTTGGAAACGGAACATCTGGAGAAGAAGAATCAGAAAATTTCTGAGACGTCTTCCACAAAGGAATCAAAGAAAAGAAAGAAATCTTCGAGCAAATCGTTGAAAAATGAGGAAGAATCTGAGGAACCAAAAGCCAAAACCTCAAATAACGTGTCTTCAGTCCAGCCGGGACTTTTTGTTGGTTCAAAATTCGAATGGATCAATCCGCTAGAAAACTTCGAATCCTCAAGAAATCATTTAGTTTCAATTTCAAACGTTGACGTGAGGTTTTTTAAATTATTAGAAACGTTGTGCAGTTAACATCTCTTATTCTTCCATTTCGAAGGATGAAAAAGAGACGAAAGTTGACCCAAAAAAAGAGGAAGAAATAACGCGCAGAGCGGAAATGGAACTCATGGATCCCCTGCGAGCCCCGCGAACTACTGAGGATTTTGACAGACTTGTTCTTTGTTCACCAAACTCTTCAATTTGCTGGATCAAATACATGGTTTTTCATCTTCAGGTCTGTCCGTCGAGTGCTGAGTATCCACGAATCATTTAAAATATTCTTCGGAAATTTCGTGATTGGTTGGTTTTTTTCGAATGTCCGTTTCCCGCAGTTTTTTTTTTTATGTTAACTCCGGAATTTTCCATAATTTGAGGTCCGCCGAAGTTTTAAGACATCTTAGTACAATATATGTTCCACCACAAAAGTTAGACCTAGTCGACGTCAAGATAATTCGAGGTTTAAATTGTGGGCCATTAAATTGATGTACGTCAGTGGTACTTCATAGATTTGTGCTTCCAGTTCTATAGACTTGAAAGTTATTACAGAATAACTAACGCTTAAGTTTGAATACTTTTTGAAGGGCGGTGAAGTCGATGAAGCTAGAGAAGTTGCGAAGCGAGCGCTGAAAACCATAAATTTCCGGGAAGAGCAAGAACGTTTAAATGTGTGGACTGCGCTGCTGAACATGGAAAACTTGTATGGAACTCCGGATTCCATGGAGGCTGCATTCAAAGAAGCCCTCCAAACCAACGACCAGCTTTCCGTGTTTCGAAAAACAGTTGAAATCTACGAAGAATCACATAAACACGAGGTATAATTAAATTATGGGCTTCCAAGAAAAATTCTGAACAGAATTGTTTCAATCACTGCCGTGGTGGTGAATTCTCTTGTTTTTCGCTCGAATAGAAAGTCGCAGAATTGTTCGAGAAGATGGTGAAAAAATTCAAAAGCAACAAGGATGTCTGGATTGATTTTGCTGCATTCTACATGCGAATAGACAAGTTGGAAGACGGGAGGACTGTTTTTAATCGGTGTCTTAAAAGTTTGGCATCACCAACACGTAAGTGTTCATTATTCCGTTGTTAATTTTTGGAGTCTTCGCAATTACTGTACAGGTATTTACTATTTATTTTTTTCAGACTTGGATGTTATGTCGAAATGGGCCCAATTAGAATTGAAACACGGTGACCCGGAAAGAGGCAAAACTTTGTATGAAAAGCTTTTAAAAACGTTCCCGAAACGGATGGACATTCTGAATGTGTACATCGATGCACTCGTGAAGTTTGGAAACGTCGATGGCGCCAGGTATTTAATTGTTCCAGTGCAGCATTTGTTTTACCTTTCCCCTGTTTCTCCCGGTTTCAAATTCTTGAGGAAAATGTCCCCACAATCCCAAAACTGACCGAGCAGTTTAATCTGACCTTGCATTACTTGAATTGAATCCGCTGTAACCTGATGATATTCAGGTTCCATCTTAGTGATGTAAATTAAAATTACCGTAAGTATAATGGAAAAAAGCGGTTTTTGTACTGAAAAATGTGACGGTAACGATTCTGCAGTAAATTAATATGTTGTATCTATCTGCATTAGGGCCGTATTGGAGAAAATGACGCTAGCTGAGCTGCCAATGAAAAAGATGCAGGCCGTGTTCAAGAAGTACATCGCTTTCGAAAGTACTCACGGAAGCGCTGCGAAGCTTCAAGCTGTGAAAGATCAAGCCGACGCATATTTGCGCGAAAGAACGGAGGCACAATGATGGTTGTCCTCTATTGATTTTGAAAAGAACGGGCTTTTTGAGTGAAACCCAGAGCTGATTTCTTTTGGTGGAGGAATGTGAATTCCCATTAGGATTAATTTTAATCACAAATTTTCATTTGTACGCGATTACGATGTACAGTATAAAATTTGCGTAAATATCATTGATTTATTCGACTTGCAAAAATCAATGCCCATTAGTGTTGTTCGATTTATCTGTAAAATGAAAATTAATATTTTTTTCCGAAAATCTTCGTCCAATTTATGGGGTTAAGAATGAGCATTAATATTACCAGGATACAGTAAGTTGAAAGGATCATTATTCAGTATCTGTAATATGATTAGCACACTTCTTTTTCCAAATTATGTGACGAATCGTGAAGTTTTAGGCAAGTAATGTAATGCATGTTTGCCAGCATTTTATTCATTTACTTATTTTCAGTTTGTAATTGAAAAAAAAGTTCGAAAACCTCACAAGGAATGGCGTCCTATATTCGCGTAAAAATCGTTCTCTGTGGTAGCTTGAGAGAACGATCCATGATGGCTTTTTTTAATCGGTGGTTGGCCTTCATTAATTTTGGTGCTATGGTTTCGCGGGGTACAGATGAGCGTTGACGCGAAGTTTTTGAAACGTAAAATAAAACCTTCGCTTTTGGATGTGCATCCGGTGGAAAATGCGTTAGTCATCAGCTATGAGGTGGAGGCGCAAATTTTTGGCGAACTAGGGGATCCGATGGTCGGAGAAAAGAAGGTACTTGTTGAGAGCAGTTCGTGATTTTTCGATTCATGATGCATTTTCTGAGGTCATGCTTTTTAGGAAAGTCAAAAATTGGTTCGGATCAAAGGATTGACGGAAGATACTGACATCGATACTTTGACTGAAGAGATTATCTCAAGATGCACGTTGATTCATCCGAGCAGATTCGGAGAAGTGAAGCAACTCTTGTTCTATTTGCAAACCCGAAAGAAGCCTGATGGACAACCGAAAGGTGCAGAAAATTTTCACTTAATTTCAAGGTCTTGTCATTTGAACGCCTATTCCTTAATTGTAGATGGTAAGAAAAAGGAAGCATGGACGTCTTCTGGAAAAGATTCTCCTGATTTGGAAGCGTTCAATGCCTGCAAAGAAGTCGCAAATTTGAATGATCTCGAGGATTACATCGAAATGCTTTACGAAGAAATCAATTCCAAATGCCGTGGAGCAGCTTTAATCCTTCAGCTCACGCGAAATCCAGACAATCTCGAGGAGTTCTTCGACAACGGTTTGAAGAGAGCGACAAATTTTTAAAAATTATATTCTGACTTGGGATTTTGTTTTCGTTATTCTAGAAGTTCTTCTATCAGCATTATCACGAGTTCTAAGGGAAGACTGGAAGCGAAATCTGGATCTCGCGACAAATCTTGTGTACTGTTTCTACTGCTTCTCCGTGTTCACGCAGTTTCACAGCATTATACAAAATTACAAAGTTTGTGCTCCAGAAAAGTAAAAAACTAGTATAATTTGAGAATACATTTTTTTTTCTCACTAGATTGGATCATTGTGCATGGAAATCGTGCGTCATGAGTTGACAAGACGTCAGAAGTTTCTGGCGGATGTGGAAAAGCCGGACGGCGATGCTTCAAACAATGATCGGGTTTTGTCGATGAAAAAGTTGAAGATTTTGATCCGGAAATTGAACCAATTGTTGCGAGGTATTTTCGATTTTTTCCCATCGTTACACTGTAGTCGAAAGTGGAAAAAAAATTTTCAGCTGTGCACTTCAACGTAACTTTGGGTGTACTGCATATTGATTGCCCTAAATGGGTCGAGGGTTGTTTCAAAAGTTTTGCAATTATGTTCGAATACTGTACTTCGAAGGAGCTTTTCGGATTTGGGAAGAAAGCCCTTCATTAATCATCTCTCGAGTTCCTTTCAGGGACCACTTTTGTCAATGCACTAGTTCATCTAATTTGTGTCGTGATAAAACTGTGCTGGAATTTTAGCTTTTTAGAATATTTTGCTCTTAACTTCTGCCTCAGGATTAATCGACCTAAACTGTCTGGGATTATCTTAAAAATGTTTAAATATACGGAATACTTTTAGCCCTGATTGAGGAAAGACTCGTGCGCGGGTAAATTTTAACGTCCAGCTACACGAATGAAAAAAAAATTCTTGATAATATTGTCTTTTTTGCGAACGAAAGTCCGGGAAATAAATATTAAACCTTGAAAATTATAACATCTTGGATGAAAAGAAATGCTGATGACTGGAAGACTGGTAGGACTTCTTAATGGACTCTTTTGTAGTATTCCTGGAAAAAATGTGTTGATATCACTGGATTTTTTCCCGTGTTTTTCAGTTTGCTTCTACCTGTTGCTGAATTTGTCAGAGGATCCTAAAGTAGAGCAGAAGATGCGTTCGAAAGGCGTAATTAAGCTGCTTGTGGAAGCGCTGACTCCTGAATCAGGCAATGATCTGGTAATATTGGTTCTCACATTCCTTCAGCGACTTTCGGTTTACATTGAGAACAAAAACGATATGGTTAGTGTGGTCCAATAATTTTTTATAACCCTCTTGACTTCAATTTCGGATACAATTCAAGAAATTTGTTTTTATTGTGAAGGCCTTGTTGGGAGTGATCGGAAAATTGAGTTTCCTGTTGAGCGAAGATGGAGTTCAGGGACACTTATTTCAGTGCGACGATCCGAGCGTAGTGAATCTTTCGCTGCGGCTTCTGTTTAATCTTTCTTTTGATCCGGATTTGCGGATTGCGATGGTCAAAGAAGGATTGATGCCTAAGATCGTCACTGCAATGGGTAGGTCATATTTCTCTATACACATTATCTTTCGAATAAACTCTTAAACGATAAAATCTAATCCATAAAATCCGTTTTTCAGGCGATGAAAGGCATCGTCATCAGGCCGTATGCGTTTTGTATCACCTCAGCATGGATGACAAGTGCAAGTCGATGTTTACTTACACTCAGGCAATTCCATTGGTGAGTTTGTCATGGAAGACGAATTAGTGCATTTAAGCACCCGTATCCCCGAATAACTGACCAGTTCAGAAAGTTAACAGTAGCCCGATTCAAATAGCGCCTTTTATTCTGTACTGTATATTACTGGCTAAGATGTCTGAATTGTACTGTATTGCAAAGTTTACTGTAAGAGGTAAATAAAATTACCTGTTTGATTTCATCTTTAGGAGCCAATCTAGAATATTTCGACTATTTCCAGATACTGTAAATCATATCCACCCCATTGGAGTACAAACTCTGAAACAAAAATTTTTTTATTTCAAAATCGTTAAATTCCGTATCCTGTTAATTCGGAGAAGAGGAATGTGGGCTTCACTATAGGGTACAACTTTTTAAAATTCCTGTGATTTTACTAGCATAATTCTTGCAATTCTGTAGTTCTAAAAACAAGGAAAATTCTTCGTCCATCGTGTATTGACATGCTCAACTATGGAAAGTCGGCTACAAAACTCGTGTACATTCGGTTCTAGTTGAGAAAACGAGGGAATCATGATCGTTCTGCTGATGTTTTCTCAAAGTGAACGAGTTCGAAATATCACCCCGTGTATTTCATGCTTCGATTTTTAGCTGATGAAATTTTTGTTGGATTCGGATGAGGATGATCCTGGCATGGAAGTAATGGCGTTGATCATCAACTTGGCGGCAAATCGGAAAAATGCGGCATTGATTTGCGGAACCGTTGGAAGCAGTAGAGAAGGATTGGGATTAAAACTCCTTCTCCATCGTGCCTTCAAAACTGATGATCCGCTAATAATGAAAATCATACGGAATATCGCGCAGCACGATGGACCGACCAAGCATCTTTTTATAGTTGGTGCAAGCATGGCCTCACGATTTTCAAATGTTGGTAATTGTGCTTTTCACAGGAATTCGTTGGAGATCTTGTGGAAAAAATGAAGGATTCTCCCAATGAAGAGTTGACTTTGGAATGCTTAGGGGTCCTTGGAAATTTGAACTTGCCAGAACTGGATTGGAGTCTGGTCACCGACGAGTATGAATTGTTTCCTTGGCTGAAGCAGAAACTGCTGGCAGGTTTGTCAATAATAGGGTGGTTGGAGAAGAAAGGCACTTGAAAAAAAAATTGATTTTTCTAATCGATAATATTCTTGCCTCTTTTGAAACTTCTTTTTCGCGTGGTTTTAAGGATGCTAAGAATTTTATACTCCATAATTAATACGTTGTACTGTATAATGAATTGAAATTCCTAAAGTCGCTCCAAATGTTCAACTGATCACGAAGCAGTGTAAAAAAAAACCTAAACTTTATATGCAGAGAATACCTGGTGTAAAAAAGGGATTTTTTCATTTCATTTCCAAAACTTGCACCAATCAAAATGAAAACAAAAAAAGAATCCAGCGAAACTGTTTTATGGAAGTGTTTTTTTTTCTCGGACACGGATCGTGTTAAATATGTATACAATTTTAATGCATTTTAAAAATTTTCAGGAGACTCTGAAGATGATGTAAGACTTGAAATCATAGTTCTCTTGGGTACCATGGCAGGAGATGACGTATGCGCCTCTCATATTTTGAAGTCAGGGATAGTAGCGAATGTTCTGCAGATTCTGAATGGTGAGTGTGTGACTAGTGTGAGGTAAAGTATTGAATTCCATAAAATGTACAAGGTCTGTGCAGTCGCAGTCCTATAGAAGTTTCTCACTGCTTTGCATTTTCGTGTTTTTCTCACTTTTTTTTTACTAATTCTCTTCGAATTTTAACAGAAATACAATAATCAGTGAACAGGCAACAGCGGTCTGCGTGCGCAGAAATCATACACGTTCTCAATTGATTTTTAGTTATAGGATGAATGTTGGAAAATTGACTAAAAATGAATTTATTTTTACAGCGAAACAAGAAGATGACGAACTCGTTCTTCAAATCGTTTACCTTTTCCATCGCTTTGTAGCGGGTAAAACGGATATGAGAGAAGGATTTATGACAAATTATTCAGACGCAATACATTACATGATCGATCTGATGCACGACGCGAACGCGGAAATCTGTAAATTGTGCGATGCAACGTTGGACATTGTTGGAGTGAGTAAAATATTTCTCCCGCTTCTTTCTCGCGTCTGTCAGGGTTCAGTCAAAACATTCATTTCCATAGAATTCCTGAAGTAAATCGTGATCAAAATACTACTTCCTCCATCACAATTATGCATTGTTTTATTGTACATGCGTGTCACGTCACTGTCATTATCCCCGAGTTATCCGATTTCCTCATGTGTTTGTGATCACTGATGTCGCCTACAGAGATGACTAGATTTGGTCAATTAAAAAAAATGGTGACTTCTTTCCTGCTCAATTGAATAACCTGTGCACGCATGTTCCCCCAAGTTTAGCACGTATGAAATTCTGATTTGCCTCTGTTTAGTACTTCTGGATATATTGCCTATGCTTACACGATCAGGTTGAGCGGAAGAATCGACGAATAACTGAGAAATATTACGCGTTCCTTTCGATGTAGAATTGCGATTCTGAATGGGCAGCGAGGATCAAGGAAGAAAAATTCCAACACCATAATGCGCAGTGGCTGGAGATGGTGAGCCAATTGAAGGACCGAAACAAGGCTGTCTCGCGAAGGAACTCCTTGATGAACAGCTCTGGTCGGGAGAGTCGAGATGCACTGTATGATGATGCTTCTTCGTTGGACGATTCTGGTGGAAATTCTTATGATCCTCAGGCGAATCTCCTCGACCGCGCAGCCTTGTTTGCTGGCAGTGATTCAGGTCAGTCCCAATTATAGTATCTTCACAGGTGATGAAACGAAAGTTTTCAAAATTCGTAACCCAGACGTTCATGATGATACGACAGGGAAGGAAAAATAAGTTCAGCTGAATGCTCACTTGGAGTAACGAAGTGCTGCATTTTGAAGCTATTTATATTATTGTATTTTTTTCTCGTTGAGATAATGCTATGTTAAAATTCAAACGCTATTTCAGAAGACACCGGGAAAGCTTCGTCGGATTCAGAAGAATTTATGGATGCGAATCTCATTGACAACTCCAGAAAAAACGCAGGGAGACCGAAATCTCGGTATAACAACAGGTGCTCGCAATTTAAGTGAAATTTCCGAACGTTCCTCACAATGTAACGGTTACTCTTGACCTATTTAGGATTGCGGCAAGAGCGGAACAGTGAACATTTTCAAGTCGGTATCTCCGTCCAGTATTTTGGTGGTTGACCTGATTGGCTGTAGGAGATTGTGAATTTGTAATAGATTTTACGCACAAAAGTCGGCGTGATGTGTTTTCCTCGTGTAAAATTGTTGGATCTCGAATTAGAGGGAATGATGATCTCAGCTTTTGAAACCGTGGAATTTTACTTATTCAATAATGTATAATCACGAATTCGTCAAAAAATACGATTTTATCACATGTCTAGTCGCGACACCCACATACACAAAAATACGAATCGAGAAAATATACCAACACGGGTTGTCTGTTGAAGATCTATGCATCAGGTTTCCTGATCAATACTTTCAGTTGCTTGAATTTCAATTCTTCGATCAATTTCGTAGCGGAATCTTGCGTAGTTCTCGTACCACAGAGAACAATCGTGGTTAAATTCTTCAATCGAGGTTCTCCGGATAATATTCCCGGCCGGCCGTCGATAGGCGGCGACAGTAGACGTTTGAGTTCAGTGTCACCGAAACCACCAACGTAGCTTAGGTCTAAAATTTTGAGGTTCGCAGGACAACTGAAATGTCTAGAGGAAATAAAATTTGCTTTAAAAAATGAACGCGGGTCGAAAATCGCAATATTCTAGATTTTTGTTCCGTCAACAAAAGATGAAAAACGATGCTGGACAAAGTTACCGTTCAGTTCATTAACTGATAAATTTGTCAAGGCATTGATTTGATTACGAGCGCTCGAATTCGAACGCCTCTCTATATTAAAAGGAATATACTCGCAGTTCAAGACTCGGAAAGCATTTCTAAATTATCCGAAAATAGCTTTTTAGTCAATTTGCATTTAAATTTACGCATCAATTTAGTTCAACGTGATCTCGACTCATTTTATTTTATCCTGGCGTTCTTCATATTTTGCAAATTTTATTCTGAAAAGCTTCCTTCACATCATCTAGAAAGAAATGTTCATAATAATCGACGAGGAATCTTACCGTAGAGCGGAAACATCAAGCCAGGTCAGACCCGCTAAGGAAAGATTTTGAAGACTCGGCAGCCGTTCCAACATCCAAGAAAGTTGCTCCCTATTCACTGAAGACCAACTCAGATCTAGATTCATCGGCTGCCTCCTCACAATCCCCGTTAAAATTGAGTCATGAAATCTCCTCGTGTGCGACAGATCCAAGCTCCTCCACAGCCTTGGATCCACAGAAAATCGGTTCCATAATTTGCAAACCCGCATGCACGTGCACAAGTCGTTTTTCGACAGATACCCGAAAATCCGGACCATCACATCTTGCGGTAAAATGTTGTCTGAAAACAGTAATGGGAATTGTGAATGATCGTACGTTTCAAACTTCCTTTCAAACGCTTTAATTTATTTGACAGTAAAATCAGGGACTTGGAGCAGGGTAAAAAAAAATTTTGCTCCGCTCCGGACTCTTTTCACCATAACAATAACATGATTTTCCATAATTTTTTTTGCAATAACAATTTTCTCTCAGTCCCAGCACTTGTTCCACAGGAACAATGATATGAAGATTTTATTTTTACAAACTAATTTTCATCAATAATCTCATTATATAGATTTTTAATTACAGCATAAATTTGTGCTCTATAGGCAATACAAATAGTTTCGGGCCATGCCTGGCGTAGAGCAGGACATGTGCGCGATTTGGCAGCTAGCGAAAGTCGTGTGGGCCACCAGATTTGCCAGCAACTCGAGTGAGTTTGTCTGGGGGAGAAAAAAAAAAGAGACAAAATTTGTGGACCAATTTTAGGAGTAACACCTTTTAAAAAATCTACCAAAGTTAATTTCCTATGGTTTCCATTTTTAGAATTTTTTGCATTGAAGATTTGTTGACAATTCCTGGTTGAAATGTGCCCAAAAGTTTTGAAGTACAGTATTTGTAAGAATGTTATCCCTGCTTATGATGCGCACCTGTCTGGATTGAATTGAAAATTTTTTTCCAAGTCCCTGTCTGGATTCCCTGAAAAATAATGCCTTAAAAATCCCCCAGACTCAATGTCTCTTTCTCTGAAATCTCTGTAAGTCAAATTCTCTGAGGCCTTTTGGTTATTATTTCCTTGAAATATGAAAGAGAAAGTAAATAAAACAAATGATTTGATGCATCTTGAAATGAAGTGACAGACTAAATGAACAAGTGAACCCTTCGCCTTGAAGTTCTGCAAGCTGTAAACTCATTAAGAAGCAAGTTTAGGCCCAGATTATCTTCATTTGCAATATCCCGCAATATTTTCACTTTTCCTTGCAGCAAAACTGTTTCTTTTCTTGACTCTTAACCTCCAAAATTTGAAACCTCCCTTAGTGAAAAGTGTTTTCTGGTCCCCAGATATTTTACTCTCAGAGGTTCAACTGTAATTAGAAACCTTTACTTCAGGGACTTGGAGCAGGGTAAAAAAAAATTTTGCTCCGCTCCGGACACAATCCTGTGCTCCAGGCTCTGGGCTGGTGCTCTGCTCCAGGGCTCCGGAGCTCCGGACTCTTTTCACCATAACAATAACATAATTTTTCATAATTTTCATAATTTTTTTTGCAATAACAATTTTCTCTCGGTCCCAGCACTTGTTCCACAGGAACAATGATATGAAGATTTTATTTTTACAAACTAATTTTCATCAATAATCTCATTATATAGATTTTTAATTACAGCATAAATTTGTGCTCTATAGGCAATACAAATTTTTAAATTTTTGTCACAGACTAGGAAAATCTGACTTGAATGTATAGTAATAAAACTTCATCACAATACGGTAAGGAAATTATAATCTTTGTGAATTTATTTTCAGCTATAATATAGGTTTATATTCAGCTATAATATAGGTAGAGGCCCATATGGGCCACTAGGCCCACTACCTNATTTGTGCTCTATAGGCAATACAAATTTTTAAATTTTTGTCACAGACTAGGAAAATCTGACTTGAATGTATAGTAATAAAACTTCATCACAATACGGTAAGGAAATTATAATCTTTGTGAATTTATTTTCAGCTATAATATAGGTTTATATTCAGCTATAATATAGGTAGAGGCCCATATGGGCCACTAGGCCCACTACCTATAATCCTATATTAAAGAGGTTCTGTAAAAGCATTATCTGAGGAAGATTTTTTTCTGGTCCCCTGCATCTTCATAGATGGAATAGTGTTCCCCAACCCATGGCCCACAGACCAGTGCCAGTCTGCAGAAGTTTTTTTTCAGTCTGCAGGAAATTTTCCTCTGCATAATAAATCAAAAGGAGCAGTGAAGTCTGTTATTTTTATCTGAAATTTCAGGAAGATAATTGCAGTTTGAATTAATGATGAAAAATAAAAGTTGGCTTTTCTCCTAATAATACTTCAGACAAAATTTCACCTGCTGAAACAAATTATTTTGATTTTTATTCAGAGAAACCTTTCTTTAGGCTGACTTCTCTAAATTTTGGAAGACATTCCACTGTACTGTAGCTGCATTGTTGGTTCTTGGCTCAATTTTTTCAATCAAGCAAACTTTTTAAATACCTCCCATGAAGTCTTTCAAGCAAAACATTTTTGAGTCTGCAAAAATGTTTGAAAATATGAAACTTTGCCAGTGTGCAGAAATTATTTTTGAAATGTGCCAGTCCAGAACAAAAAAAATTCTGAAAATTTCTTGGTCTGTGGGCCAAAAACATTTGGGGGACACTGGTCCAGACTATTGAGTATAAAGTGTCCACTGTTACTGCATTAGAGCAACCAAGGGATGCATATTTCCAGCAAGATGTTAATGACTTATTCAAAGGGAGGGACTATTGTTGGCTGGCACCAGCCAAACTATAATGTGTATATGGTGGAATTACCTTGGAAGACCTGGAGGCAACTCTTGGAATTAATGCTATGTTGATTTCAAGAATTCTGAGAGGAAAGCTGGGCTACAACAGCAAAATCTGCAGGAAGGGCACCTCATCTTTTGAGTGGATCTCTGTCAGGGTGACTTTTGCAAAACATTCAAAAAATGGGTCAAACAGGGCTGACTTTTTTCTTGTGCCAAAGAACTTATTTTCCTAAAGAATCATTGTTTTTCATCTCATGTGTAGGCCTTTTAAAATTATATTCCAAGAACTTTTGTTAGACTCCTTGTATATCTCACAAACTAACCCATTTTTTTAGATTTCCTTGAAAAATGAATACAACTTAACCATGGGATACTTGTGTACACGCAAGCATCCACATCTTTGAGGATGTTGAGAAAAAATGGATTCAGGATAACCCCTCTCTCAACCTAATAATAATAGAGCAACAAGGGGAAGATTGTTCAGGGTTTGAGGACTCAAATGCCTTGGAGGGAGGTAGTTTTGTTGACTGGTGCCAGCCAAACAGTCACATATGGCTGGGGGTTCTCCCCAAATTTTTCAAATTTTATTTGAGGCCTGGAGCTTGGAGCAGCCAAAAATTCTGCCTGCTCCGGGCTCCGCTCCGGCTAAAATCGCTCTGCTCCGGGCTCCAGGCTCCAGCTCCTTCAAGTCCCTGAGTAAAATACTCAGCAATTGATTAGCCTAATCCTCGGTTAACTCGACACAGAAACTGATCCAAACTGCAAGAACCTAACCAAACTCAGCTGTGGGTTAGAACATGGAAACATGAATGCAACGGAACTACGAGTCAGCTTCGACACAGAAGAATAATTTTTTAAATTATTGTATCGGTGAAAACCTCAAACTTTGGGCTTCAGTAGGTAGGACAAAAATGTACGTACCAGCTGAAGACAGACGACGACCTTCTCTGATGACAATAGGCCGGACAGCGTACAACGGTTTCTTCCTTACACTGCGTTGAGAGGAAGATTCTTGTTGAAAACCTGGGTTACTGCTGGGAACTGACGGCTCCGCTGAGTTAGCCTTGCCATTAGATGGCAAATGAGCGTCAACCTTGATATTCATTAACGCGGGTCGGTCATATCTTCTCACAACCACTGTCATTATTAGCTATTCAGTCATCTGGAATTTGAGAAAACGGAAACATAGTACAGAACTGTAGAGAAAATTCAAGTTAAAAAAGACTTGCTCGCACAACCAGCAGAACAGTTTCGCATTTGTCTTTGCACGATGCAAGATCAGTCGTCATCAAGAAACGAATTCACTCGAATTCTAGCCCTTCAAGATTTGCGCCTCAAAATAAAAAAAAAGTACGAAAAAATTCAATTCGATGCATCATTCGACAAGTACGGGATACGGTAAACGAGATCGACGCGGATCATCAAAACGAAAGGACGATTCACTTGAACAGGTTTTTCAATTCGATCTAAAATCAAAATTAAACGTAGTTCAAATCATATCTTTTGATACTTCAGCACACCTCCACTTCACAAGTTCTTCTGAAAATAAAAAAAGAAAAGGCGTGACAATCTAAAAGCTCCCACCGTGTTATTTCACAACAACTTATAAATTTCACGTTGGAAGTCAAGAAAGTTTCCCAACAAAATGTGCGAAGACAGATTCTTAAATAAATTTTAAGCTAAAGAAAAAATCAGCTTAAAATTCGAGCTCAAGAAAAATATAGCAATTTTTTCCTACAAATTTTACTTCAATATTTTCCACCAATGTCCTGAGCATGGCATGTACCATCCTACTTCAAAATTGTGATGACATCAATTTTCAGAAATGTTCATTACTCGTTCGCAAAAATTGAGGGAATATTTTTCGAAGCTCAACAACGTGGAGAAATTGATTTCAACAGGAATTTCTAAATTTCCAGAACGAAGATCACATTTCAAATTGGACATAAATACAGTGTGTACATTGATGTGTCTTTATGCTTAGAAAAATTTAAACTCAGAAGACCCATTTGACAGGAATTGGTCTGTTCTTTTCACGGAAAGACTTGCAATAAATTTCTGTACTGAATAATCGGATGGTTTCAAGAATGGCGCTATGACTTAATTATTGTAAAACTACTGTACTTTCAGAACCAGTCGAGAATATAATTAATTGAAATTCATACCTCTTCATCGTTCGCTTCCTCACCTTAGCCGTTTCTGGGAACCTTCGAACGACTTTCCCCATCAGCATTTACACTTCTTTTTTCCCCTTTACCCTGCGAAAATTAAAAATCCATCCTTAGTTTCATTTCTTCCAGCAACAAAGCAAGAAACTTAAGTTTTCGATCGAATATTACAATGACGCAAAGGTGATTGAAATTAATAAATGGTACCTTATGAAATCAATAAATTGTACCTTATCTGCAGTTCCATTGGAAGGTTTTCCCTTCTGGCGCATGTATTTCGAAATGCAACCTTTACACAACCAGAGCGAAGGCAAGAAGTCAAGAATGCGTCCTTCATGAGAAGTATCCTGGAATGGAAAGAATACATCGAGTGATCATCGTGATGATGTTCAAGAAAACATCGAGTGATCATCGTGATGATGTTCAAGAATACACTCGCAATCGAATGTTACCTTAGCGTTGGAACAATCGCGATGAGTGATGGACCAGCAAGCTAAGCACTCGTACAAGCCATCCAAATTCGGACGTTCGATTGTAGGCGGTGGAGCGTCTTCAGGTTGCGCAACTTCACATACATCACAGATCACTTTGAACGGTAAAGTGGGCTGTTGATTTGAAAAAGAGCAAAAAACATTAATATGATCAAACTAAAACATAGTTGAACATTTCTAGGGCTTATACAAGAGGTTTCAAAAATTTGGGAAAATTCAATAACATAGTATTCGAATGAAACCTTGATATATATTTTAAGCCATTGGTGCCTAACTCAGAAATGGCCACGGGCCGAATGGACAAAAACCCACAAGAAATGTTACCATTGTTTAATGATATACTGTGCATCTAGATGACTGAAACCATTCCATGTGTCTATCATCACGTTCACAGAATTCAGTACTTCCCTTGAACAGCTTTTTTTTTCTACAAACCTTTTTACTGCATTTTTATTATTGTAGTTCAACTCTTGTCTGCATTTCTGCAGGATTGACTGTTCGTTGAGGACGTATTAGAAATTAAATCTTCATATTTTTTCAAGAAAACGATTCAACTGACGTCCAAACACAAAAGACAATTCTGAGTGATTTCAACAATAGGAACTAATTTTTTTTCGAAGCAAGTGTCAGTGCCCGTGTTTCAGAAGTTATGAACTAATTCTGGAGAAGATATTGTTTCTATTAACATATCCGAGGGTACCAAAACCTATTTTTAATCATTGCAACTTACTGCCTCAATTGAATTTAAATTCAGCACTCCTTGAGGCCCTTGAGATAGTTGCCCATAAAATTGACACGAGTGAAAAAAAAATTGAAAAATTGAAACTGTACGTCGAAATCTTTTTAAACAAATCTCTTCATTAAAATAATTCTTCATTATTGTGATTGATTACTGTAGAATTTATTTGTTTTGCAGTCAACTATTCAATAGCCTCAATTTTTTTCTTGAACTTTAATGATGCCATTTGTCAGTGATTTTTTTCCTTGCTGGCTCTGCGGACCAGATGAAAGGCCTCTACCGGCCGGATCTTGTACACCTTTGTTTTAGGCAGTTTATGGTAGCTTCGAAAAATCATAATTACCCACAAAAACATTTCAAATTTTTACTCACGGTTACACACTGCCGCTTGATGCAACTTTTCTTCAACTTGGCATCACCGCCGAATTTCGGCATATCCAAGCAGAAAATACACTCCCCACACTCCTTGTTGTGACAATTCGTACAATCCAAGCAACGCTGGCGCCTTCTCCTTTTGTTCGCCGAGGGTTTGATTACTTGGAAAATGTCTTCCAATTCCGGGTATTTAACCACCACCAGCTTGTGCATGTCCTTGAGATTTTGCGGGTGCGTCGGCACCAAAACCTCTTTCGCATCCACAGAAACGAGCTGGCGAGCCAAATGACGCCAAGTAGAATTCACGCGAAATTTCGAGTTGCCCACTCCTCGAGGCTTCATGGGTTCACGGAAACCGTGATTCAGCCGGCGGAGAAACGGATCCGGTCCTCGGATTTCATCCTCCCATCGGAGCGACGGACGTTCCAAAATTTTGAATTCGTTGAACTCGTCGAATTTTGCAACAATGAACGAAATGTCTTTGATCAGAGCGTGTGGATTTGGAATGAATTCTGGTCTAACGCGATGTTCGACCGGCAGAGACGTCATGAATATTAGCATGTTGCATAAACCGGCCAATTCCGGTTTGCTCATGCTGACGCCCGGGCGAAATCTGCAAGGCCTGTCAAACGATGTGGTTTGGTCTGCAGGAATGTCGGAGTCTTCTTGTAGATCCACGACATGATTTCTTCCGAGAAGCACGCTTACGTATCTTGCTAAAACGTACCAATGCAGCTCAATGAATAGAGGATACATTTTTTCCGGAGCTACCTGAAAAAAGAAGTTACCGTAATTCTTCGATTAATCAAAAAGTCAAGGCAGAAAAAAATCATGAGCTAAAAGGCGCACTGCACGTTTTAAGACCAGAGTACTCTGCATATAAGAAAATATAAAGCAGAGAAGACATCAAGTACAGCTCTTGCCCGGGGAAATTCGAAGAAATCGGTTGAGTTCATACACAACGGTTTCATGAATTTTGCGAGTGCCTTCGTAAAATTCTTGGATGATTAATGCTGATTTTAGGCAAATCCGCGACATTTTTTTTCCGAACAAACACAATAGAAAAAAATTGCAATCAAATATACAATATTTCCCTAACAATGTCCAATTTATTATTTTTGTTCCGGTAATTTCTTTCAAAAGTTGAATATTTCAGTGGGTCTGAACTAAGCACTTCTCCTGGCTTCAAACACAACACTCGATTGATCATCGAACAGCATTATGTACTAGCAAAAATCCATTATGAACAGATCAATCAGATACCACAAATTGAACCAGAAAATTTCTTAATTTTATTTTAAATATTATAACTCCAGTTTCACCTTCATCAGATCCTCTTGTATGAATGCCTCACACTGGAGTGGGACATTAAAGCTGTGAAGGAAAACGCCACCATATGCAATTGTATCTTCGACAGAAAAGCTTGCGTATATCCATCCACCAGGGATAACCAGAGTTTCCCCAGCGGAAACGATTACTCTGCCATATACGTCAACCATGGATCCGAAGAAGTTCTTTCTACATTCCGGTCGACGCTCCCAGGCCCAATACAAGGCATGCCGTTCCACGCCGGGGGGCACCAGAAAAAAAATCTACCAGCAGGAATTCATTTCAGCCATATTGAAAGAGTTGAACTATGTAAAACTCACTTTCTTTCCAGATCTTATATGAAACCACACTGAAGCGCCACTGGATTCTATGCGGAAGTTGCTAAAGCAATCCTTTGTTGACATGGTAACAATCTTCTGCGTCTTTGGATACATCATCACATCCTGTGACATCGACTCAGTCTGCAAATGACGCAAATGCCTCGGCCACGCGCGTTCGACCCAATCCAACTGTCGAACCTGTTGAGAAAACACGGATATATTCCTCATGATTCACTTTTCCTAAGAGAAACGATCTTTTCATACAAGAATATCCAAGCAAGCTACCTTATTTATTTCTGTTTGGACCGAAATCCCTACACATATTTTATCCAGTATTACAAAATGTTGGTTTTCCTTGAAACAATTTCCGAAAATCAGAGTGCCTCCCACATTCGCACGTTACCCATGATCTTGTGAATACGATACTCACGATACGAGGAATTCTGATGTACTTTTCGAGGAAACAGTTCGAAACTTCCAAAGACATCATTTCAAACTTCTTCTCTGGCTCGTGTTTGTTCCACAAGTTCATGAAGTCGCGCATGGATAATTTCTCTTGCACGTCTGTCACGCTGTCCCTCGTGTGAA
The DNA here is from genome assembly GCA_905338405.1 of Notodromas monacha. NCBI lineage: Eukaryota > Metazoa > Arthropoda > Ostracoda > Podocopida > Cyprididae > Notodromas > Notodromas monacha. Next base: position 38,325 of record CAJPEX010000151.1, on the reverse strand, counting down.
CAATTCTGTCCCCACCTGGAAATGTTAATGATATACTTTAAGAAGCAAGCGGGTAAGTACATTTTGGCAATATTTGAAACTCACCGATGCCGACGCAAAATTCTAAAATGCCGAATTCTTGCATAGCACCACCTTCCGATGCTTCATTAGTGGGAATTCGAATTGGCATTCTCCAGTTGTCTTCTTGAACGTAGCGAAAATTGAAATCTATGCGCAAAATATTTTTTTTTAAATCCAGTAATTCCCGAAAGGCGGACGAAACTCTGATCAGGACACTCACCATTTTCATCCAAGGACTCATAAAAATCTTCAGAAAATTCTTCCTTCTCCAAGATTTCCTCAATATTATTCGATGAATACTTGCACGTGCTGATTATTTCGTCATACTGCAAAGGCATCAACATGAGTTCAGCATTACTACCAAGAAGTCCATTTAGAAATTCCGACAGTAGGATGACTTCACCTCTTCCTTCGTGATCTCTATTCCGCCGACGTATCGTTCCCTCGAATTTTCATCTGCAACACTCCCATTCACCGTTTCCTCCATGATGAATTCTAAAAACTAAAAGGCCGTTGTAGAATACACTCGATAGCTTTGAAATCTCAAGAAAGCGAGCATCACGTTTCACTCGTTTCGGTACATGTAGCTCGCACTTCAGAATAAATAAATATTTAATTCACGGCCTAGGCCTCAATCATAGTACATCTGGAACGGAAAATACACTCATAATGCAGTAGATAGAAGGTACAGTATTCTATGACTGTTGGGGAATGGTAAGGCGGTGAGCACTTTCCTCGATGGGGCAGCTATGAGGCAGATGGGATCTGAAGAAAAGGAACACACATACAATAAGCCAATACATTAATAGTATTCATCGACAAAGAATACTGTATATATTTTTCCTATGCTTGAAAATTTGACAAAGCTGACTCAAAAGATTATGAAACACACGATTGAGTTCAAAAACTGAAGCATTAAAATTCTTGAAAGATTCTGGTTGAAACATGTTTCAACCAGAATCTTCAAACTGGTGCGCATCAAAAGTCTTACACGTCCTAAAAGTCAGAGACTCCACAGGGGTCACTTTCTTGATCACCAACACAAAAGGGTCACAGGAAAAATCACTTGCGACAAGAATCAACCGAATGAAGTTTCACATGGGAGAAGAAAGGACGAAGCTAATCCACCTACACAGCTTTTCCTGAGACCTTGAAAAATCACCAGAACACATTGTGGTGTGAAACTCAAGAAACAGAATTAACCCTAAAGCCAACGGCAAATGAGAATAGAAAACACCCTCATTTGATGGAAAACATTTCAAATGAGAATTCCTTTAAATAAGAACTGGACAAAGCTTCACAATGAGGGAAAATATAAGAAGGCAAGTCAGTCCACCCAACCCGCCCGATTTAGCATCTCCCACCATAAGATTTGTTCAGGCAGGACGGACTCTAGAGTCCATCCTGCCTGAAGGCAGGGTGTACTCTAGAGTCCATCCTGCCTAGGCAGGGTGGACTCTAGAGTCCAAATTGAGGGTAGAGTATGCCCTGCCTGCCACAACGGCATTCGAAACCGAATCCCTGATTCACTCTGTACTCGAACCCGCGAAGTTGATTTCCGCGGTGGGCTTTTCCGCGGAGGGAGTTTCCAACAGATTGTTGAGCGGAATTGAGACATAACTAGAAAGATGTCGCTGCCAAGTTCGATGAGGCTTATGAAATTACCATGAGGCGTACGATTGTCTACTGCGGTAAATTGATTTTTCTAAAAGCGAAAACAAATTTGGGAAAAGCTACAACAAAATTACTATATAGGTATACTTTATGGTTAGGAGATAGTTATTTTAAAAAACTGTTATTAATTAAAGATCTTGCTTTACAAAATCAGGGCCATAAGAACCACAAATGCATTATATAGTATTTGAAAGGCTCCAATCGATTTTATTTTATTTTAAATTTGATGAATCATCTGTTCAGATACTAGCATGCAACCCTTACTTACTTGTTAAGTATCGCATGGGGTTTTATTCAGAACGTATATCAAGTGGAGGGCATCTCCAGTTATTTTCACATATGGAGTTCCGGTACGCCATTTTGTACGTTAACGTATCTGGACACACTGTACCGTAGTCGGGTGATTTCGGCCATTTTCTGGATGCGGCGAAATTCCTCTCAGGAATTCGTGAAAGTTTCTGTTTACTAATTTCGGCTGCCACCCCAAACCCAGATTTCTGGTTCAGAATTGTCTGCAGAAATTAATTTATAGGGCTGGAAGTCATCTGTGATACGGTCAAGTTGATAAACGCCGTTAATACTTGGATGAGGGTTCTTGGTTGTATCTGTGAAATTTTATTTTACGGGCGAATGCTCTAACTTCTTCCAGGAAGAATGAGTATCTTACGTATGGCTTCAAAAGTGACATCTCAAATCGTGGATCAAAGCTGATTTTCGTACATTTTCGAATGCTCCTCGAAGTATTCACAATCCGAATGATGCTAATATGTGCGCTGAACGATGCGAGTGACGTGGATGCGTTGAGCCGTGCATTCAGTTTTGGCTCTTGTGCGTGAACGATTGAACAGTTTTTCCGCGTCCGTATTTTTCAACTTCCGCCATGGAACAGCCGAAGGAATCGCAGCCTGTGCAGGTTCCGACGATTCCTCAAAGTACCGTACCTGTGAGTTGAATTCATAATGAATTCGTGATTCAAACCGGTTCCCTTTCCCTTTGATAGAAACATTATCGCATTTTAGGAGATGTTTAAACTACAAAGATATTGTTTGCCGTTGCGTGCAGTTTTCCGGATTTAAGCATGCGTAACCGACGATGAAGAATTAATTGGTGTTCAATCTCGTAATTGCGTGTGTTGCTTCTTGTGGCCGCTTATTTTTCTTGTAAATTTTATTTAAATTATCGCTCGTTCAATGCTTAGTGAGATCAGCACTCACTCGATAGATTAATTCGGAATCGTCAGTAATTTTGTTCTACGGTATTAACGTACCACATGTGTACAACCATCAGTTTCACGTCGGTGTCGTAATGGCCCATTGTCAAATTTTGAGAAGACTGTAAGCACCCTACGGTTTCTCCCTCAGTAAATTGATTCTCTTTCTAAATTCCGGGATTCTGAATATTTTTCCTTACGTTCTAGTCCGCTCCTACTGGACATGTTTCGGCGATACCTCATGTGAGGCCAGCCGAAGTCTCAAGTCCACACAAACCGGCAGTTATCCCTGGTTCGCCGATGCCACCCCGACCACCTGTTCCTGTAGGAGCTGTTCCCGTGGCTCAGCCACCAAACAACGACACACCAGCCAAGGAAACCTCTGTTGCATCCTCTCCGAAGAAAACCGAAGTGCCGCTCCTAAGTGACGCGCATCCACCAAAGGTTCCCGCGGTTGCAAGTATATCAGTTACTTCGCAACCAGCTGCATCGCGAGCGCCGCCTGTTACTGCAAACACAGCAGCACCACCTGCGAACGCCTTGAAGTCGCCAGTTTCCTCGCCCGTGAAAAATTCGCAATCAGTGCCACCTGCTTCCAGTGAACCAAAGCTGTCACCTCAGAAAGTACCGGACGTGACAGCACCTGCAGATGCCGCGAAGGCTTCCCCGGATGAAAAGAAGGCTCCAGAATCGCAAGCCAAGCCTAAACCGCCTGTTAATGTGCCTTCTCCTGCAAAACCAGCTGTGGAAAATCGGAACTCGAAATCTCCTCCAAAGCTCAACAAGCCGGATGCTAACGCATCACAAGCAGTGAAGCCTCGTCAACCCGCACAAAAGCCTGCAGAAGTTCCAAAGTCGAAAGAAGCATCTGCTCCGTTGAAGGACACTGCGGAGAAAACGAAGGCATCCAGTCCACCGAAGGCTACTCCTGCATCGTCTAATAGTGGATCAAATGCCGCGCCTAAAGTGATTGCTTCGCAGAACAACGCGAAACCTTTACCAGCTCGGAACTCATCGCGCAAACCGGTCGAAAAATCCCCTCCGGTTCCAGTGGCGAAGCCAGCATCGAAGCCCACTGTTGCTCAACAAAAGGCCGCTTCCGCAAATGCCGCCGCAACACAGAAAACACAGAATGCAAGCGCTGGTAAGATACAAATACTGTATATTGGGTCTATCACATTTCCTTGTCAAGCAGCAATTAGTTATTGAACGTTCTAAGAGAGCGCTCGATGAACTTTTTATTCGGATTGGTTCCCGGGGATTCATTTAAATGTGCCGTATTTTGAAGATAAAATGCATCAGAAATTAAATTTTGGCTTGCATTGTCAAGTTGGATTTTCATTTTAATAATTTATTTTAGAATTTTGTTGGAATTAAGTATGAGATGCCACGCAGCTTCAGAATTAAAAAAAAATGTTCCCGCCTATGATGCGGACCCTTCGTATTTCTTGAAACTTTGCTGCAGTCGTTGGCAAGTTTTGGTTATGATTTGCGCTGTATAACGTATTTATGCTTTAACCGAAACCTACTATTGGAGGAGCTCCTCCAGTATTTTCCAGAAACTTTTTGCTTCAATAAATCATTGTTGAAGTTTCTTGACCTAGTCACCAATTTTGATGTTCTATCCTATTGTCGGGACTTCGCTCAAGGTTTCCCCCAAAGTGTTCATTTCTATGTCCCATTATTGCTTCGGATACCCAGTATGCTTTGAAATGCGATGTGCTGTTCTGGTATAAAAATGTATTTCTCCTGGATGTAGCATCGCCGAGCACGAAGGTACCTGGCAAACAAGCTAAGCCTGCGAACAACGTTACGGAGGAGCCGAAAAGTGCCACCCCAAAGCCAGGGAGACGAGGTCGTGCTCCACTCAACGACTCGACCCGAAAGGCTGAGCGGACATCGACGCCGGGAAAAGCTACGGAGCGAGTCTCTGATGATTCCCATCGACCGAAAAGGGACCGAAAAATCACTCAAGTGTTTCAAAGCCCCGTTCCTGAGTTTGAGCACATCCCCAAGGAGCTCCTCCAAACACCAAAAATCACCCCCAATAAAGCCATCACCGTTTTTTACAGGTTCGTCAATGTTGGATTTTAGTGCTTCCCGAACGATTCGGATTATCTTAGGCCTGCGTGTGTGATCCTTGCTCTTGAAATTCTTCTTGTTGTCCCGATCATGGGATAAATCGTTGACCCAATGATACTCAATATTTGTTGATGCTAAGTGGTGACAGTTGAAAGTTTTGGATCTTCGTCCCTGAGTTGTTTTCCTGATGGAATTTTTCAGGAAATTGACCCCTTAAACGAAATGACCCTGCGATCATTTCTCTGTTGTAAGTTCTCATGGCTAGTTTCTGAAATAATTCGTGCCGTAAGCTCTACTTCGCTAGATTTGTAATTTTTTAAACCTATCGAATGTTTGAAAGAAGAGAATAAGGTATTGTCCCCATCAAGTTTTGTTCAAGATTTCGTTTCAGATGTTATGTCACGAGAGTACTTCTGCTCGAATAATATGCTATCGAAAATTACATTAAACGAGAGCCTGTGTGAATAACCTGACACGCACTTCTTTTTCCCGTTTGATCTGTTGTTTGATGGTAATTTTCAGTCTAAATTTATATTATGCTCTAAATTTAATAGTGAACTGTAGATCTAGATGAGAAACTGCGTTCATAAGTTACGTTGATTTTTCTCCAGGAATGAGTTTCTCGCCATCCGGAATCAAGAAGGCGGCTTCTATGTGTGTCAGGCGCTGCAGAACATTACGAAGTTGAGCAAAAGAATTAAGATCATGTGGCTTTCCGACTCCAAAGACGGTTCAGAGAAACACGTGTACACGCCTGATTTTCCTGATGTCACTGGTGAGTTTCTTAGTGAATACCGGACCTAAAAGAATATATGCGTCATTTCGTTCTTGTTTTGTATGTTCCCGCAGAATTTGAATGCATTTTGTGCGACCTGAAAATGCAGCGTGTCAGCAAAGACGTGTACAAATTGCCAAAAGAACAGCAGCAGCGCGCCGAGAACATTTTGAAGCGCTCGTTGGACTACGAACAGTCTGGAGGAGAGTTGCCGAAGATGAATGAGGAACATCCTGACGGGAGTAAGTTGACAGATTTTATCAGTCTTTTTCCTGCAGCCGACAGCTTTTAAGAAATTTCATCTTGTTGGATATTCAGAAATTGGTTTACTAGTATTGTACTGAGTTATGGGGAATTTCAGAGTTCAAGTTCGGGCTGTTCGCAATTCCAAAAAATACTAGCGTGTCCGTTTCTCGCAGAACATCCCGGACGGAATTGAGACAGTTTCTATGAACAGATTTTATTCAGTGGTTTTTCCAGATAATTTAGCCTTGTGTAATTTTCAATAAAAATGTGCATTGAAGTACTGTACTTCAACAAATTTTCTCCTAGTTCGCGAGTTAAATTCTCGGTCTCTAAACTAGATTGTTGTCTTATATTTTCGCAGTTGATGTTTCAATCCTGAAAGACGAGGCTCAGTTGTCGTTATCTGGCAAGAAGGAGAAGCCTAAGTCGGAGCACACGTCGCCCGTGTCGACAGAGAAGGGGAAAACCCCGACGCGGGTTGGGCGAAAAGCACCCGAAACCCCGGTATCTGGCAAGCGAAAACGGGCTGTCCAGGAATCCAGTGATGAAGATTCGGACGAATCGTCCGATATGGAATACTCCCCAAAGCGACGACGAGCCGAGCCACCGGCGTCAGCCAACAAACGGAAACCCCCAGCAAAAAGGCAAAGCCCGCCTGCCAAAAAGAAAGCGCCTCCTCCTCCTCCTCCTGCTGTTCTCACTGCTGCTCAAAAGAAGAAGACGCCGTTGCCATTGCCCAAGAAAATCCCCCAGAAAACATCTGTCCCCGTTGCGGTGAAGAAAGCTGCTGCTGCAGCTACGCCAGCGAAACCCGTGGCCAATACGCCGAAGAAACCCGAAACGTCTGCCCAAAAGCGACCTCGAAGAGAACTCGTCGCTGTCGTGGAGAATAAGGATACTACCAGTGACGACGACGATGACGATGATGATGATGACGACGATGATGACTCCGCTGATGAGCCGCCTGCAAAGACCTCTCGCGCTTCTGTGCCAGTAGCAACGGCGGCGAAACAGAAACAGCAACCTGAATCCGCACAGAAGAAGCCTGCTCGTGGACGCGGTGCTGCTGCTGTCGCTACTACTGCAACTTCTGCTGCCAAACCTAAACCGGAGGTGAAAGAAGAAATCCCGAAGAAGGCTGAAGAAAAGGCTGCTTCTCCTGCTCCTACACCTTCTGCTCCAGCTTCTATTCCTGCTGCTGCAGCTCCTCCCCCTCCTCCTGCTGCAACTGCTGCTGCGAAAGAGGCTGCATCAGCGGAGACCAAGAGTGAAGAGCCAAGCAGTACTCCTGCTGCTGTTGCAACCCCTGCTACAGAAGAGCCTCCTGCAGCCAAAACAGAAGACTCGCAGAAATAATGAGCGGGGATTTGTTGAAGGAAGAATAATTTGTTTTTGTATTGCCATTCGGTCGATCTATTGACTTGTCGCCCTTTCGAACATGTGGGACGGACGTTTTGCATAATTTTTACTGATGGCAGTCTGATATGCGTGAGAGCGTTTTTTTTTTTCTTTTTCATTTAATTTTTTTTCTATCTTTCGGAGATTATTGGTAATGATCAGGTTTTTGGTAATCTTGAAGCAGCTTCAAATGGAAATGTGTCGATTATGAGAGTTGTTTTTCCTTGCCTTGTAAACGAAGACGTTCTTTCAGATATTTTCTCTTGAAATATATCCATGCGTTCTTGTGTTGATTTCTAAAACCGGTATATGATTAGTCTCCATTGTGGTGATGTGGTCTGACAATTTTGAAAAAAAAAATCTTTTTTTTTTTTTTAAACCCGCCGAACTTTGAATTTCAAAAAATGAAAGCAATTTTGTTGACAGCAGTGTAGATTCCCCCGGGGCCGTTGAACATGATGGCAGTGTTAACGTGGATTAACTTCGTAAACAAAACGAAGTGAAACGATTCTACCGATTTTCTACGCGTTTATGTATTGGTACTTTTTTCGCGCTCCGAAGTTCCGTATGTGTGTGGTTTTGCTCCGGTCTCCATGCTCACTTGCTTTTTCCGAATCATGATGTAAATCAGTTTTTGTTGTTGAATGTGTAAATGGATCCGATAGCGCGGCTGGTTTGAAAAAAGTCGAGCCTTTCGACTTTCATTTGTGCCTGCAGCTTATGTTCCTGTCCACGGCAAAAAGAAAATGTTCTTTTCACTTGAACACCCCATCAAAGATTTTTTTCCGGTGTTGGCAACATCATCATGATTGCGGGGCAATTTTACGTGAGTCGAAAAGATTTCTCATTAGTTCCAACTGAGGTTTTCCTGAAAACCTTTTATTGGTGCCCCTTTAAGAGAGGAAAGCAGTATGGGGAAGAATCCAGGAAAGTGTGTAATTGCGCAAGTATAATTTACCTTTCCGAAAGAATCGCAAGACTCCCTGTCAAATTTTTGCATGCGTGACTTGAAAAATGTTGTAAAATTCGCGGTAATGTGCGCAAGTCCATATTTTTTTAAAGGTATTCAGCAAACCATACATTGATACTTTCCATTCTTCTGGTAGTGTTAATGGAGAGTAGAGTGGAGTAAATGTTGCCTGAATCCTAAATTTGGTTAAATCTGGAATAGCTTCATTGTTTTTGGGAATTAATATTGATTGCAGAAAAGTGAGCAATTCGTTATTCCTGGAGCAATCCTTCAAATTTACATCGATACGAAGGAGGGAGGAAATTGAGGAATTGTAGAAGTGGAATGAAAAGCCATTATTTGTGCTGGCAAACGTATTACAATTTTTTTTGGGCACGCTATGATGTAATCAGTGCATTACCAGTACAATTCATCTTGTTCAAAGGGAATGTGTGGTATTCAAGTGAAAAGAACAAAGGAAAGATATGGAAAACTAGTGAAGAGTTTCTTATATGATTTTCTGTTATTGTACTGTTGGTTAAAATTATGTGCCGAAGGATTCGCGGTGTTGTTCTGTCCAAATTTGGCGTTTCTTGAAGGAGGAAACATGATTTCTGAAGCGTAGTACAAGATTTTGACCAATGAGTTTTTCAAGACTCTCGTTGCGACTCCAAAGACGCTGTCTGTGCAAAGCCGGGGGCTAGAAATAGCGTGCAGATATTTAAAGTCTTGTCGAATATGATTCGACTTGGCAGAACAACGAGTGTGAAGGCAGATCGGTTTTGTTCATCTTCCGCATTCCGCCGGGGCTCAAATCTTATTGGTCATAATAATTTTGGAGTGCGTGTTTGTGTGCGAAATATCTTTGAGTAGGTAGTGGAGGAAATATTTTGATCGGGAATTTCATGCGAGGAGCGAAATAATGGTTCTATCAAGCAAAAAAAAAATGCATGTTCAACTAAGCGCGCCAAGGGGAGAGCTATTTATTTGAAACAAGAAAAAACTGGTGTTTGAACCGATTCATGTCAAATTCGCAAGTGCTGGACAGAACAAGATCTCAGGTGTGTGAGCCCATTGCTGATTACAAGATTATTTAGAGATCCTCCCCCCTCCTCTTTAGAGAGAGAAGTTCAGTGTTCGTCCTGATGGGGCACATTGGTAGGTTTTCATTTTTTTGTTAACTGTTGTGTATGCAGATTATGTTCGAACGTGAAGTTTCTTCCTCTTGATTTTTGTGTCTGATACTTGAATCGGTTGTGTTGGGCAAACAAAAGATGTAGCAGATCTTTTTTTCCTTGAAAGCGTTTTTCTCCTTTGTACATGTTGAAAGCCTTGTACTTTTTATAACTCCGACTCTATGTTAAAAAGATTTCATTAAGGGGTGAATTTGTTTGCCTCGATAGGATCAATTTTACAAGTTTTGTTTGGGCACTTTGACCAGATCTGGTCAAAGTGCCCAGACACAACCTTTTTTGTCCAGGACTTTGGGGGTTTTAGAGTAAGATTGAAGGATTGCACTTCCTACTAGAACAGTGTTCCCATGGCTCAGTGCTGGTCTGCAAAAGTTGTTCGCTGGTTTGTGGGAAATTTTCAGCATAGTACACTTAGAAGTCCCAATGAACTCAGTTATCATTATCCAGAACTTCAGGAAGACAGGCAATTGAAATCATTTCATGAAACTTGGAAGTTAGCTTTTATCTTAATAGCAGTACTTCAGAAAAATTTTTACCTGCCAAAAAAATTATTTTAATTTTCACTCAAGTTTTTGATCACATTCAGCTATAGATGCTTTATAGGGGCTTAGCTTAATTTTTGCAAGAAGCAGAAACTAATGTATTATATACCTGCCATAAAGGTCTATCAAGCACAATTTTGACGATTTTTTGGGAATTTGCTGGTCAGCTATACATTGTATGGAAATTTGCCAGTCCAAGGGTACAAAAAGGTTGGGAAACACTGTCCTAGAAGCTTGTGCTGCCTATCTTACGCCTGTATAAACTGAACGAAGTGTTCAATCTTCGTTAAATGCCCTGGAATATTTCTAGTGTTCAGTTCTATCAAGACTTATACTCGGTCCTCATGATCGTACGGTACTCATACTTCGCCTCACATCTCTGCAGCTGTGATCCATTCCATGGATTCGTTACGGTGTTGAGATAAGAGAGAACTGTGCGTACATTGAAAACAGGGCAACCAAAGAATATTCATCAAGTTTGATTTCTTCGCGTCACTTCGTATTTTAACATTTCAGATTTTTACCGCCATAATTTTTTTTCAAAGTTGAGAATAAATGGCAGTTGACAGTACTTACAAGCCCTCAGTATAGCGAGGCTCTTAGCGTATTAGAATTAATAGTTTTTTATTCAACACCACAATATTCTTCACAGTATCAAAATGAAATTCAATTTTTCGAATCGTGTGATGAGAAAATGTGCAGTATGCTTTCATTGTACTTTGTACAGGGACCTACTGCAGGGTATCCACATTTCAGTTCCAAAATTTTAACTTCGTGCTATCGTTCGGGTTAGGAATAATAATTTAAATCCATGATGAGATTGCTCGTACGCTTCACATGAAAATGAACAGATAAATACAGCTCCGAATTTCCTTTAATACACCAACGATCAAGTACATGAGAAAGTCAAAAACGACAACAAATCGTAGTAACTGCCAGAGTTGAAGACATTCAAAAAGCGACAAAAAAAGGGCTTGTTCATTCTGAGATGCCCTCGTTTCTACTAACCATGAGATGGCTGCAAAGCAAACTAATTAGTCAAGACTTTGGCAGCACCAAATGTAATACATGTCATTTCAGCAGAGATTCCGCAGCATGCAATGAGTATTACTGTTCGCCCTTGGTCTTCCTGTCCTTGTTCTTGCCTCGGTTCTTGTTGCTCTTCCCCTTCTTGCTCTTGTCCTTGCTGCTCGACTTGGAGGACTTGAGCTGGTTCTTGAGTTCATTCCGGGCTCGTTGCGCCTGCTTCTTCTGCTCCCGCATGGCATAATAGTCTTCCTTCTTCTTCTTGATGGCAGCATTCAGCTCAGACTCTTTGGCAGCGTCACCGGATGCAGCCTTGAGACGCACTCGCAAGTCCTTCAGGTCCTTCCTCAAGGAGGCCATGTTTGCCTAAAATCACCGATTGACGAAGTACAGTATGTATTTTCCTTCAAAATTGTCGATTAAAAATAAAAAATAAATGTACACTGAATTACATTACGTAAGAGTCACATACAGAGTTCCCATTTTCATCATTTTTCAAAGTACAGTATTACAATTTTACACGAGAAAACTACAAAATAACTGCGAACAATTGAACACAGAAACCCTACAACTAACAAATTTTACTCGTAAATACACAGGGTCCCATGTTTTAATCAGCTATTTTTGTGAATAAATGCCCTGAAGATCAATTATCAAGATCAAGTGTGTCGTAAATGTTTCCAAAAGCTTTCAAATTCAAAAAATCGTATAGAAATAACGAGAACAATGTTTCCACGTGTTTAAATGATTCTAAAAGCTTTAATTTCACAAGATTGAAAATAAATATGAAGAAAGGTTTCCCGTGGTGTTACCACACCCTTAAAATTGTTTTCTTCTATCATTGATACCTGACAATTCACAGTTTTTACATCGACCGAGTCGAAGTCACGAAACGTCATAAAATTTAAATTCTGCCTTTTTAAAGCGGTAACTATAAATATTCCAAGGAATACACTTCGAGAATTGGAAACCTGGAATAAACTTTGGAACTTTCGGAAACACATTTTCAGCCTTATACAAACAATGGTTCAGCAAGAACAAGCGTTTTACTGACGCTCCCTGAAAATTAAATTCGGTACAGTAATATTTCCAAGCTATACATGCTCAATTATTCACGACGAGATCCTCAAAATGGCGAATTCAATTTTCGTCGATAGGTCTTTCGATTCAAAATGGACTAGCGTGGAATGGTCAAGTAACTCAAGTTCATAGAATGATTTAAAAAACAAAATCCTCTTTCCTCTTGGAAATGTGAACTTCAGACTCAATGTTCAATTACCTTGATCTCATCTTGTTTGTCATTCTGCTCCTTCAGCATTGACCTGATTCTCTGCTTGCTGTTGCGACCAGTCCCATTTTGTTCATCTGAAAAATGATGAACAAATTTTGAAATGTGAATACCGAGAAAATTAGTTTCCAGTCGTCGAACAACTAACCAGGAACGTCTGATTTCATCGGTGCAGGGGCACCATCAGCCAGTGCCGCAATGCATACCAAAGCGGCAAGAAGAATCCAGCACAATTGCATTTTTCCTTCCCCCTAAAACTTTTACAATGAACACTTCCTCACCGAGATAAATAAAGCACCTCCTGCAAAGAATGAGGAAAAAATTATAATTTGAATAACATCGTTGCATTCGTATTATGCACAGTATTTGCCACCAACTGGGGAAGGTTCAATAGCTTTTAAAAGAGCAATAACAAAATTTGAAAACAGGCAGATGTTTATTGTTGAGACAGTCCCCTCTCAGCCCTCCTCAATTTAAAAACTTTACCACTATTCGACTTTTTTAAAGGCAACCTACACTTTTTGCATCACAAACACAAGCATAGTGAAGTTGACAAAATTTATTTTTGCCAAAGACGGAAAATTGTTAACGAAAAACAATCAAATTTAAACCTTGACTCTGAAAATGTTTGAACAAGGAAACGCGGCGCAGGTAATCATTATTTTATTTAAGTGATTAAGTGCAATTTAAACTTCATTTCTGTGAATTTCAATCTTGGTGTAATATTGAAATTGAGATGGAAGGGAAAACTGTCAAGAAAAAGGTTACGCGGTGCCTAAAAATTTTTTTTAAACACCTTCACTCTCGAAAAAGCTAATGAACCAACACTTGAATGTGGGGTAAGCATCAACAGAATGACAAACAGAGAAAAAAAAAGAAACAGAAGACAATTTTATTCGTAGTTTTTTTTTCTTCTCGAAACAGCTCCCACTCCACACATCCTAGAGATCAGACAATTAAGCAAAATTGTTCACACTTTAGCCTCTGTAAAAGAGTATCACATGATTTCACTTTCAGTTCTTCCATTTCTCCCCGCCCATTGGTCAAGACAAAGCGTCTTAATCCGTCCTTGGAAACAGCCGAGGGATTTCCTCAAACGGATTAGAAGCAACCACATTTCTTTTCAATTCCTCAGTAATTTTTTGTCTTGTGTTGCATTCGAACACGAGCGAATTCCGTGTGGAATTGGCTAAGGTCACCAGTTTCAGCGTAAGGATAATCGTCACTGTTGCAATCAGCCAGTGGTACATGTCCTGAGGGTATCAATACACGTCGCAAAAATGACCAGCCATCGTGACATCCCAAGAAAACGCCCCAGTTCTGCCAAAATCCGAGGTTGTATGGATTCTTGAACGTCTGGAAAAAATGAGAAATGCGGAGAATATCGAATTACCTCCCTCTTATTCCTCAATCACATAAAGAAATAATTTCATCTAATATTTACAGAAACACAAGTGCCAAAAAAGTTGCGTTCCAAAGATTAAAGTAGATTTTATCGGACGAATCCTGTTTTTTTAATGTAACTTCTTTATTTTTTGAGTTATACAAAATTTATATACAAAAAGATTGGATCCGCAAGAATCGGCCTCCAACGGAAAGGAACCAGAGACAAAAATTCCCTGCGGGTTTGGCGGGTCGTCGGAACCAGTGGGTAAGGGAGTGATGATCAGTTTCATTTTATGTGTTATACAGTAATTTTACAAACGGCTAAAACATCATTGTTAATTTATGCAAGTTTATTTACATAAAAATGTTGAGGTCATTTTCAGTAACAACACTGCAGCAGAACCATGACATTTTAAACCAATATGTCCAAGGAATAAAATACTTGAAAAAATATGAGGCTTTTCTGGTACTGTACATGCTTATCCAAACAAGTGGATTTCAACAGTATTGGTAACCAAAAATTGATGTGCGCGTCTTACTTGAGTAAATACAGCACAGGTTGACTTGCTATTTGACCTCTGCTCCAGAATTCGACCCGCTTTGGCCACATTTTCGCATTTTTGTGCTGATACTGTATTTCTCATTTTTAGGAAGTTTCTCGCAATTTGACCCAAGTCCAGCAATGGATCAGGGTCGAGAACCACCTGTATTTTTCTTGGAGTGGCCCCAAAGGTAAAAAATCTCCCCAAACAAAAATGTATGTTTTACGATCTGAAGTCCCCCAAACACAAATTTATGTTTTGCGATCTAAATTCTCGCCAAAAACAAATGTTTGTTTTACTCCCTTAATTCTCCCCAAACACAGTGTTGACTCACCCGACCAACGGCTGCAAGCCTTCTGTTCTCCGCCTTGTTCATGTGATACTCAATCGTGGTCTCACCGCGGGAGATGAGCCACGCGTGCCAGAAGCCCAAAGCAGACAACATCACCATGCCACCCAGGCAACAGCAGCCGAGAAACACCAAGATGGAGCGAGTCAGGGGCGACATCTTTGACAAGTGAGCAAAAGAGACGTCATCCGGGGTCTGCAAGGAACACCCAGCTTCTATCTCTGCGTGGTTCCTCTGTCTACCGCAGTCCATTGACGCAATTGCCCAAATGATGTTCCAACCGAAGACTAAGATGTACAGCAGCCCCAGCCACACAAACATCATGTATGAGAAGAAGTGACGCCGGTTCATCAGGCCAATGCAGTTGTTGAGCCAGGCTGGAAGCGAAAAAAGGCACGCGATTACAGTACTGTACGGTACACGAAATCCAAGGCCTTCATTTCGCAACCCCCTCAAATTGAAGAAGAAACAAATCAACTGGCGAATCTAAAGAAATTAAGGAAGAGGGTATCTACTCCTAAATTTCATCAGTAGTATTTCGTTACAAATAATTCTTGTTCAGTCTTAATTTCTTCTCAAGGTCCTAGGATGTTATTGGGTATATCACTATACAGCAGCATATCTCATCATTACCAAAATGTTATTCAGGTCTCCATATGAGTTATTTTTCATTAAAAAAAATAACGATTTTCTCCATTCACAAGTGAAATTCTACTGTAGAGTACACTTGAACATAATGCATTCAAGTCATGATGGCTTGGTTTTTTTCTGTTTGGTGAAATTAATTTTGCAAGCATTACTAAGCCAGAAAACAAGGGAAAAGCCTCTTTTTTGAGGAATAAAAACCAGAATATGTGGTCCAATATCTCTTGAATATGATACACTCTGAGGGTGAAATCTCTGTACAATGGCTTTCTCTGCACAACAATTTTGTTGTTGTCCCATGCGGCTTTATACCCCTGTTATACAGTATAGGGATTCTCTTGTTGTCTGTCAAAGTTATTTTACTGTTTAGAACCTGAACTTGCTCTATTAAAAACTCTTTAAGGAGATGACCTTGGTTTTGCAGACTAATTTAATTTTAGCTTAGCTTCCCCTTTTTCAGTAGGTGCGCCTCAGACCAGGTACCTCAAGTACCCAGGTGGAATAAAAGTATACTTGCAATATCTCTCAGATATACTTCATCAAGATGCTTTGTGTACAATTTTAACAATGGACTCTGCTCCTTCCAAGGGTTCTCTCACCACTAAAAGAAAGGGGAGGATTCAGGTCCTTGTAATATTTGATTGTAGTTGAGGTCAATGGAGTGATGGTGCAAGTATTCCAATGGAGAATGCAGGTAAAAATAGAAAGCACAGGTTCCTCTCAGATACAGTGTTTCAGATAGTATTTAATATTCCATCAGCATTCCATTGCCAGCCGCTATTATAGAATATCAGCACATACAGGTGGTACCTTGCAATTCAATGCTAATCAATTGCCAAACTAGGGTCGAATTACAAAATGGTTAAACTGCAACACACACTATAAAATCAAGGTCAAACAGCACAAAAAGACTAAAAAAAAGAGGCTAAAACAGGTCAAATTTTGGGAAAGAGGTCAAATTGCAAGTCAACTTTCAAGCAAATTCAACCATTGAATTGCGGGAGTTGGAATTGCGAGGTACCCCTGTACATTTATAATAGAGAAACAATGTTGCGCTTGTACTGCCGTCCTGCAATAATGAGCAGGTGCACAGTCCAAGACTATAATCCCAAAAAAGGGGTTCAGGAAAGTTCAAACATTTCTGTTAGGAAATTAGCACACTGACAACAGCCTACAATGATCTTCTGTCCATAAAGACTTTTCCAAGTCCCTTGAATTTCGTCGTAGGGAGTGTGTACCTGTAGTAATTCAAGTCAGTTTTTTTTTTTAATTTGTATTCCTTTATTTTCTTCTCGGTAAAAGGGAAAAAGTATACTCACGACAATGATGGTCCATCTTGAGCACGCATCGACGGCACACAGAGCAATGATGCGCCCTGGGTGGCTTCGGAGCGACGCACTTTTTGCATATGGAAACGCAGGGCATCCCCGGGAGGGGGTAGCCAGGTTTCGTACTAGCTGCCTTCCACAGGTGGAAGGCTACATTGACCAGAAGCCAGTGTCCCAGAAGGACAAGCAGAATGCAGGCCAGGGAATCCCGATGGTACCAGTAGGGCAGACCGAGATGATATACAGCAGCTACCACAGTCGCATTCAGTATCACCACCATCGACAAAAATGCCTGCAAAAAAACATGTAAGGCTTAGCTTAGTGCATTTCATTCTGCTCGGCGCAAATTCACATGACCTGGCCAGGGTTTTAAAGTGTGACTCTAACAAGACACGCCATCCCCACCAACAATTTTAAAAACCAGAATTCGCTTTTTTTGAGGACCCAGAGTTTAATGGGTTCAGTCAGTTTTAAATTTGGTTTATACTTTCAGCAAAACGCGACAGGAATTTTTTATTTGGAGAAATATAATGTGTACCCAAGCATTTTAAAAATGAAGTGTTACTCTGAACTTCACCCAAAAAAAAAAAAACACGAAGTGGTGAAAATAAATTTTCGTGGATAAAAGAAACCAGTCAACTCTCAATTTTACTCTTTGGCTATTCATTTGATGTCCCGAAAAGCTTCATACTTCACTTTTGCACATTATGATATGTTGACATACCGTACATTAGTGCGTTTATGCATAGCAATTTCAAAACATTACCAAGCAGATAATACTACAGTCAAAACTCTCCAAGTTGAATTCCAAGGGACCAGCAAACAATTCAGAGTTAAGGAGGTTTCAAGTTACAGGGGTTTTGAGTTAGGGAAACAAGCATTTTTGTTGTGTGAAACAATAGCAGAATTGTAGGAAATTGTAAATGGCAATATTCTGGGCCTTACATTGCTTCTTGAATTAGTTGACAGGATGCTGAACTCGGAGTCAGAGATTCATCTGCCCAATTAGTTTTTCACTTCCTTTCAAAACGCATCGAGTTAATTTTTCAATGTTTTTCTCCTTCCCGTGTCAAGAAAATAATAACCAAAATGCGTCAGAAAATTTGACTTATGTAGGTTTTCAATGCATTATCGTTTCTAAGGGGATTCGAAAGGGGACTCGGAAAAAAAGTTAACATAGGGAGGTATTCGACTAAGGAAGACTAGAGTTATCGTGGTTCAATTGTGAACTTCATTGTTTGTCACCATGGCAAATCCTTTTTGCATGAATGTACTGTATGTCCTTGGATGGAAGTTACAATGACGTTGTCAGAGTCACGATTTAAGCTGCTTGCATGCAACAGTGGGGAATATAGACTTTTCTCTTTTTCAAATAGCTCGTAGAAAATTCAAAATGCCATACGATTTTCAGAAATTCGAAACGTTAATGTCAATATTACCCAAGCTTATGATTCAGTTTCAATAATTACGTCGCATGATGCCAAAAAACAATAATTAAGAAGAATTTGTGATTTTAAGTTTTTTTTTTCTTAACCTCTTGGAAAAAGATGACAGCTCGAATCAGTGGATACGTTAACTGGTCACAATAGAATTTTAATTAAACACAAAGTCATCCCAAGTTCCACAAGCTTCTAGTGTTCTAAATGTTCTTCCTTGCTACATTATTTTGTTTCCAGAAGATCTTTCAATGTTTTAGAACAATAAGAACATTCTGAAAAGCCAGAAAAGTAAGTTCTAATTGATAATAGGCAGGCCTTCTGTGACAATTTTTTCGGTCATTAACATTGAAAATCTCATTTTAACAAATTGTTCAGTTGAAGAAACTCAAGTCCCCTAAATTTCGCTGTAACGAGATTTTATTGCAGAAAAAATTCAAAAAAAAACAATTAATCAACAACAATTCTCCACCTATTGTATCTAAACATCCGGCATTTAGAAGAAAAAGAAGAAACCGGGCGAAAATAATTTAATTAAAAAATAAATCTCGAATCAGAAAATGAACTTCACTCACTCACCGCACCAAGCCAGTCCTGCGAGGCGTCGACAACCCGCAAAAGCGGTGTCATGGCGACGTCGGCCGCATAATCCCATGACAGTTGCTCTTGGTGGAACAGCGACCAAAACAGAACGCGTGTCTTGAGCCAAATGCTCGGACGCAGCTCATCGTCCGCTTCATTCGACAACTGCGTCATTTCATGGCACTTGTCAACCTCACTGAACAACCAATATTCCCCAACCTGACAATGAGAAAAAATGTTTAATCTCCACTTCGAATTGAGCATGTAAAACATACAGTAAAATCTTGTTACAACAATTAACGTTACAGCACAATTTTCAGTATAACAAACTTTTCCTCAAGTCCGGACAGAAAGCCAATAGAGTACATGTTAAAACAATCACATTACGAAAAACTTCCCAATTCCAGTATAGAACACTTTTTTGAGGATTGTTTAATAGATTCTCCTGGTGGATATTTCCTAGGACGGCTACAGTTTGAATTTCTGACACCAACTTTGACTTACTGGTTCTTGTATCACGCATGGAAGCTGTACTCAATGACAAACATGCTTCCAAGTGATTCCATACATCATCCTCCCAGAAAAAATAGATTGGTGTAACTGATGGGATGCATCCTTGAAGCTACATTATTTTGTTTCCAGACGATCATTCAATGTTTTACAACAATGAGAACATTCTGAAAAGCCAGAAAAGTAAGTTTTAATTGATAATAGGCAGGCCTTATGTGAAAATTTTCTTCAGTCATTAACTTTAAAAATCTCATTATAACAAATTGTTCCGTTTAACAAACTAAAGTCCCCTAAATTTTGTTGTAACGAGATTTTATCGCAGGAAAAACAATTACAGTAATCAACAACTACACATTGAGAAATTGAACAAAAGACCGTTTATACTGTGAAACAGCTTTCGAGGCACTTTTTCAAATGTACTTGAAGCACTTTTGCTTGTCCCTCGGCAGCCGCGTTTTGAACAGCACCGAGTCCGCGCGGAACTGAGTGTACAGCAACGGCATGTAGCCGTAGACCTTCGTAAAAAACTGCATGCACTTGTGGCGCTCCAAAAAATGCGACTCGTCTTCCGAGAGGATCACAGGGCATCCGGGACACCGGAATGTCCAACGCGACGTGACTTTGATCGGCGGCTTCCTCGTCAAATGGCTCACCAAAAAATTCATGGCAATGTCTTCACAGTTGAGCAACTCGTCCACCTTGTGTCGGATCACAGCCGGCATCCAGTACGTGTACTGGTACAAGTAGTACTTGTGAACAAACGCTGCCCCCGTGAGCACCATGCTAAGCTCGCAAGAGTAGTTGGAATTGTATGCCCAGTCTAATGCCGAAGAGTCCCAGGCGTGGAAGCGGCCCGGGAAGCCGACGATGCGATCCCGGGCTTCACGCCACACGCGGAACGCGAACACGATTTCGTCGTGACGCAAGTAGGCGTCGTCGTCGAGGGATAATACAGCATCTGTTTCTATGCAGGAGTAAGGCACGAATCGGTTGTTGAGGCTGTTGCGGTCTGCTACTACGACCTCAATCGGGACTCCGATATCTGGCCATCGCAGTTCCTTATTGCTGTCGTCGATTTTGTCGTTCCACACAACCACGACCTGCGGATGAAATAAAAAAAAAGAAAAACCACAGGGGATCAACAGCAGAATCAATCGGGATTGAAGTGGGGGAAAAAGTGAATCGATTTTAGCAAACAATGATGCCTTCTGATTTCTGGTCATTAAAGTTTATTTAATCACTTTTTAAGCCAAGATAATCCTTAATTATTACTGTACATAAATACCGTAGTATATCATCCCGGACAGTCATTGGAAAAATAACCATATTAATTGGAGCCCATCATCGCCTGAAAATACAGGTGGACTTACTTATTTACAACGATCTTGTCTACAACGATACTCTACGTACAACGATTTTTTTCCCAGCCCCATAGGGTTCTCTTCCCATATTATAGAGGTTTTCTACAACAAAATTATTTCTACAACGAATTTTTTTCTGGTGTCTACTGTAGTGCCTTTTCTTCTTCGTGTATTGCATGAGTCATGATCCTGTCTAATATAGTCTATAAATCCCTATTAAGCACGAAGTGGAAATTTCCAAATAACCTTGAAAATGGAATTCCCCAATTTTAAAAATGAAAATTCTTGACATTTTCATAACATCCTGAAAGTGCCTCTCGGGGATTTTCCACTGAAGTAGTATATAAACCTAGCACATCTTGCAACGGAAGTCAGAGTTCTTCTGATCACTTTGGGGCGTTCACTTCAACCGGCAATTCCAACATTTTTCATAATCTTGTTGCCCTCCTTCAGTGGTGATATTTATCCCAAGTGAGTGGAGTGGTTCCCCTGTTTTGCTACAATTGCCCACCTAATGCATGGCTAAACCCCTCAGATTTTGCTGCAATTTGCTTCCCTTCTTTTTTTAAATTCTAGAAATTTCCGATCTGTATTTCTAAGCCCCATTTTTATCTGAATTGTTTGTGGATTTATGTTTGCCCCTTCATGAGTGTGTCCCTAATTTTTGACTGTACTTCTTAAATTTTTCAAGGTAGAATGTCCATTTTTACTGTATATGTTGTTAGTAAACGCTCAAGGTTCTCTTTCCGTGAATGCGGCCTGACTTCATCTATCCTCCAAAGGAGGATGTGCCTCAGTCTTTCTTCATCAACCGGGGAAGAAGGTCCGAGCCCCCTCGTACCCCTTCTTTCTTCCTCGGCATTTCTCTTAACCGGCGTTTTCCTGTGATCATGGGCAACCGGCACGCCGATACGGTGTTCCCTCTTTTTTGCGCGTGGTCCCAGGGATTCTGCCAAAAAAAAAAAGTGTGGGATAGGATACTTCGTGTACATGATGTATCCTTCTCATCATTCTTCACACTAGTGTATATATATTTATTTTTCTATCACTTCTCTCTTTGCACAGGAGTGATATATATTCTCTCTTGACGAGTGTTCAAAACAAATCATCATGTTATTCTTGGATGATGATGATCAACCACCTTCTCCCATCTCACATGAAGAGGTGGGAGATGTCAATAGTGGAAGAGATAGCGAGATTCGCAACATCGCCTCTGGTTTCCCAATCGACCTTCCAACAGACGAGGAACACATAAGTAAGTCACTTCCCTCCCCTATGTGAAAAGTGACTTTATGTTCAAATTTGAGCAGATTCAATTATCTTGCTCTCATCTGCCCAGTGGTTCTCCATCCGTTGGCTTTTATTGGGAAAGGTCAGTGAATGCCTTGTCCCCATGCTCCTGATTTATATCAGCGAAGCCTATTACCTTTTAAGGTATATCGTATTTAAAACCCTGTGGGTTTTTCTCCTCTGCTTATAGCTTTGGAACCACCACCTAAGCGAGTTGCAAACCTACTTTGTGGTAGGCTGTTATCGCTTAAACGTCTCGAGCTTCAACTTGAGAACGGTTTTAGGGAACCTGGATGGGAAACGCTTTCACACGCAGCAGTGGTCCTTGAGAAAAAACGAGAACCATTTCTTTCATCAGCTCTTCTACCAACCTTTCTGGAAGAAAGTGAAAAGACATACCCTCAACCTACTAACACATCAGTTGGGGTAGTTCCTCGCACTAATGCGCCGATTTTTAAAAATCTGCCTGTCACTCACCAACAACTGGACGCAAATTTTCAAAAAATGCAAAGGTCCATCTCCGTCACACATAACCTACTAACACATCAGTTGGGGTAGTTCCTCGCACTAATGCGCCGATTTTTAAAAATCTGCCTGTCACTCACCAACAACTGGACGCAAATTTTCAAAAAATGCAAAGGTCCATCTCCGTCACACGTAGATCATTAGTTGATCTTCTGGATGACGTGAAATCTATTCCAGACCTTCGCAAAAAGGTCTCAGCTGCAATGAAATTCAATGCTTCTGCCTACCTCCTGGTTGCAGATCAACAACGCAAATCTATAGCTCAAGGCCTTCGAATTCAACACCCTCCTCTAGCAACGTCCTTAAAAGCTGGGCAATTTACCTGCCAAATTCATGGTGAACAGCTTGTCAACCTCTCTGATAAGGCCTTGCTGGATACTGTTGCAAGTGCCACTATCCAGGAAGCAACCCTGAGATCGGCGGTTAAGGCAGCTAAAGGCCTTAATCAATACCAACCCAGGGGGGGTCAAAATTCCTTCAGAGGCCGAGGTGCAACCAGTTCCTACAGGGGAAGATCCAATACCCCCAGCAATAGCGGTTTTCGTCCCAGAAATGACCAAGTTTCCAGACCAGGTCAACCGTCTTTTTTAGGGGACAGCCGTTTCAAGACCAATCGGTATCAAGAACAGAACCGGGAATCTCGGGGCAGCCAGAACACCCCCCGGAGATACAGCCGTCGAACCTGATCAGGCTGTCCTCTCTCAAAACACCTTCCAACTCTCAGGTTAGTTGGCCACTTGGAGGACGTTTAAGACATTTTTTGCCTTTCTGGAGGGAAAACATTACCCAAAACCCATGGATTTTGAAATTGGTCCTGGGAGCTAAGGTGGATTTTTTCTCCTCTCCCACTTCAGACCTTTCTTCTTCAAATGCCAGACTCAGATCTCAAGAAGATTCTTTGGCTATTTCTAATTCAGTTGCTGAATTAGTTAAAATTGGTGCTGTAGTCCAATGCAGACTTCCCCCCAATGCAGTCCTTAATCCCATTTTTGCAGTAACGAGTCGTAATTCTTCCAGGCTCATTTTGAATAGTAAAAGAGTCAATGAAGCCTGTGTAAGAAAAATCCATTTCAAAATGGAAACCCTTAAATCAGTTCTTTGCTGTATTGAACAGGGAGATTGGATGTCCTCTCTTGATCTCATTAAAGGCTTCCATCATGTTCCTCTCCACCCAGATCATCAAAAATGTTTTATGTTCTCTTGGCATGACAAATTTTACCGTTTCGTCTGCCTTCCTATGGGCCTTCGGGAAGCCCCCAGAATTTTTACAGTTATCATGAAAGCTGTATTGACTCCTTTGAGATCAAAGGGCTTCAAAGTCTTTTCTTATATTGATGATACTCTTATTTCTGCTCCATCCTTTTCCCAAGCAAAGATTCAAACTTCAGAAGTTTGTAACTTCTTCAAACTTGCTGGTTTCTTAATCCACGACAAAAAGTCTGTTTTCACTCCTTCCCAGAGAATAAAATTCCTGGGTTTCATCGTGGATTCAAATTTAATGTCTCTTGAACTCCCAGATGAAAAGTGGAAACGGCTTAAAGCCGATATTCAATTCCTGCGTAGTCATTTCCAAAACAAAATTCCTCTTATACTGCGAAAATTCGCGAAAATTCTAGGTTTTCTACTGAGCTGTACTCCCGCTATTCCATATTCTCGAGGTCACTTCAGGCTTTTCGAAGAAGCAAAACAAAATGCCCTTAAAAGTGGTATTTCTTGGGAGGACCCTCTTTTTCTTCCGCAATCTATTCTAGATGATCTTGATTGGTGGTCAACCTTGCGTCCTCCTCTTAGAAATTCTTTTGCAAATCTTTCCATCACACACACAATTACCACAGACGCCTCTACATCTGGAGGGTGGGGCGCAATTTGTGGTTCCTCGAAAATAGCAGGCGTTTGGAAAAATTCTACAGAAGCTCGTATCGAACTCCTGGAATTAAGAGCTGTCCGCCTTGCCCTTCAGACTTTCCCCTTTTCATGGAAAAACGCCAATATCAGATTCCGGGTTGACAATACTGTAGCAATCAGCTATATCAACAACTTTGGGGGAAAAATCAAATCTCTCAACTCAGAAGCCAGAAATCTCTGGAATTTCCTCAAATCTCATCAGGCTACAGCCTTTGCAATTTATATTCCTTCTAGAGATAATCCTGCAGATATCCTTTTGAGAACTCTTTCCCCATCTGAGGCTCTCAATCTGGATGCAGAATGGCAGCTGAAACCAACAATATTTCACAGTATTTGCTCAAAATGGGATTTTGTTCCCTCTATAGATTGGTTTGCCAATTCTTTGAATGCTCAAACACATATTTTTGCCTCTCGATTTTTTGACCCCTTAGCCTCCCATATCGATGCCTTTAACTCCTTTTGGGGTTCTTCTAAAGGTTATTTTTTCCCTCCTTTTTGTATCCTACACAGGGTTATCGCCAAAATCATCCAAGAAAAATCCGAGGCTATCCTCATTCATCCAAAATGGCCCTCTCAGATTTGGTGGCCCCTGTTAATTAGGAAATGTGGGCTAGTAATTTGAGCAACTGGAAGGGAATTTATTTTCCTTCCTGTTGACGACTTGTCGGTTTCCATCACGTTTCAACAACTGATGCTTTCCATTTTTAAAAATGGCAAATTCCTGCAGTATTGGAATTTCTTCACAGGGAATATTTAGGATTTTCTGAATTGAATCTTCAATTGAAATAAAATAGAGAGACTCTTTTATTTGCTTGAAATTTACTCGATTTTCCGCATTCAGCATTAATCGCACAAAAATTACCTAGATTAAAAATTTTCAGAACAGCGCAGTCAAATCTGGGAAAATTATGAATTTGTCAAAATATTTTGGGAATTCATGAAATTCAAAAAAAAAGGCTCGAAAATCCTATTTTATCACAACGATGAAGTGTATTTTCAATTGTATCTCTTATTTTTATTTCAACTACGTTGAGAAAACGTTGAAGACTTGTCTGCAAATTATAAAATATTGCCCTAAAAATATTCATTCATCCACCCCGAGACTCCGAATAGAGAATTGACAAAACTTGTGTGAGGAGAATAATTATTGTATTTAATTGTGTATTTTTTTTACCATTTCCAGTAAAGAAAATATATTGAAAAATAGAACAACCTTACAATTCGTCGATTGTCCCATTCAGTCGAACTGTTTAAATTACAATTTTTTTTTTTGCTGATAACCCGAGTATTTCCTAACCGAGTTTTAATTTCTAACCTTGCAAAAGTTTTGTTTTTTTTTTAGCTGTCGCGGAAAATTCTGATTACGAGAGGATGACAATAGCCTTAAAGTTGCATTTCATCCAACTGTTGCTAGAGTAACATGAGTCAGGTTCTAGAGGGAACAGGTCTTTTAATTGAGGGGTTTCTGAAAATGCCTCCGCAACATCAGGCAGAGCTGAATTTAAAGACATTGCACGCCTCGATGTGCGGGAAATAATTACGTAGCTGTCCGGAAGTGAAGGGGATGATTAATTGGCCGTGATCCATGGTCATTGAGAGATTGGGTGGAAAATCTGTTGGATTTCTCTTTTTTGTTTTTGGTATGGTAACATCTTGCCGCGGTTTTTCAGCGCGAGAAACATGGGGTTTGACTGACGGATAATTGACCCGTTTCCAGTTGGAAAAGATGACCCTAATTTTTCCATGTTTAAGACTCCATGCTTTTTTGGGAATACATTTTTAAAATAACGACATGAGTCGGACGCAGGAATTTTTTTCGCTGATTTTTTGGTCCGAATTTTTTTTCAAGGGTCATTCGTGAATTATTCAGCCCTCATTAAAGGAGTCATTATCTCGCATTCCTTCGAGGTATGGGGAAACAAGAAAGTAATTATGCTTCTTCAGATGAAGAAGCTCGAGAATTTTATTTTCCATTGCAGTGATTTTCTCACGGATCCTCGTGAGAAATTCGAAGATTTTTCTCGCTACAAGCGTGTGGTCAACTTGTGAGGGATTTTTCAAAAAGGTTGTTATCTTGTGACGAATTCGTGTTTCAAGGGAAATTAAGCGCACCGGAAATTTGATTTCACGTCTAGTTTCTCGTGGAGAAGTTGATGAGGGCGTGGATTGCATGGGAATTCTTCTATCGCTTTTGGACCAAAAACTCCATTTAATTTATCGAATAACATTAGAGATGTGTTGTTGAAATTACAACCGGCTAAATTTCTGCAATTGCTGTTACTTTAAGCCCGTGGGTACTTTTGAAGTCGCATTGAAGCTGATTTTAAAACTGAATTACACTGACGCAGTTCAGGACCAACACTGATTTTTTAAACTCTGAATTCAAAGGCTCACTTTGACGTAATTTCTCGGAATTTTCTGAGCGAAAATTACATTTGATAATTTTATCTACAGTATCACTCATTGAGTTAAAAATTACTTCAAGTTTTTCTCTGGTAGTTTTGAACGAGACTGAATTGTCAAGAGTGGCTTTTTTCGATCATGTGTATGTTTCATTTGTAAAATTAATCGCTTATTCAATTTTTAATTAGCTTGGCTGACACTGATTTGCCGTGAATGTGTCCTAAGCTTTTTTCGATCACTTTGCGTGCAGATGTCGCTCGTTTACGATGACTAGCCGTGACTCAGTTGTCTTTCTTTTATTTCTTTGTTTCGTTGAGTTCAAAGTGAAATTTCTGAGTGAAATCAAACTTTCTTCATAGAGTTGATGAACGTCATTGTCGTTGTATATTTCATTTAGTTGACATTTCATTGTGCAACTAGCAGCGACATCTGGTTTATAAAAGGTTATCCTCGTTCATTGTGGATAAATTTCCCTAAAATAAAAACATTACTGGATTATCGCGTTGGGTAGGATGTTAAACGAATTTAACGTGCTTTGAGGAACTTGGTGAATATTTTATTTTTAAAATTCGTGATTTATGATGTCACCATCGCAACAATTGCGTGAATGTCTCGGGAAGAAAATCTTACGCTTTCCGTTTCGTTTCGCCTGTTTTTTTTTTATATTTTTTATATTCCGCCAAAAGCGTAGGATATAATGATCATAACAGTTGGCGAGTTATGGTTGTTTGTCTGTCCAGAGTTGATTTTCACGGTTCTCTGGTACAGTACTATATGATGCCCGTGGGAGACGAAAATTTATTTTTCGGGTTGCGGAATTTTTCGCAAGGTTCAGTGAGCACTTTTTCAAAATTATGTATGCCTTTTACGGTTTTATGGATGTTTTATTCATAATGAATGGTCGATTGCTCCTTTAAGAAAAAATCTTGCTAGACATTACATGCCATTTTCGGAATTTTTTAATGTACAGTAATTCGTAAAAAATTGAATTTCGTTCGGTGCGGATAAAATTATGGAAATTATATGCTTAATTTAGGAAGCACGAAAATAAAATAAAAAATGCCCACGTGCAACCACATTTTTTTAAATCGGAAATATTTCCTGGAATTGTGAAAAATTTGTGCTGAAGGAAATAGATGCAGTGTTGCAATGAGAAAATGGATAAACCTTGACATCATCAAAATTAAAATGAAAAATCCTCTTTTCCTGCTAAATACAGTTTTGATATTACAGTATTATCTGTTCAACACAAATTCCAGTGTGACTAAGCTCATCCGTCAGCTTTTTCAACAAAGTTTTTAAGGAGGTACTAAATTGAAACTTCAGTTCCCAAGCAACGCAGTCAATGTAAGAGCAGAAATTAAATTAAATTTTCGCAGAATAAAATTTGCATGGCATTGCACACTACGCAGCCAATATATATTTAGATTTTTGGTCGATTTTAAATCCTTAAACGCATATAAATACTTCTCGTTAAAAGCTTAATTATTGATCATTATTATTGAGCATCGAATATTGATTGTGAGTTTGTTATAATGATATCGCTCCTCAAGAAATACATTTTCTGGAAAAATTTAAATATTTACGTGTTCAATAATCCTTTAGGCATTCCCTTTTTTTCTGGGTCTCATTATCCCCGTGAATTTCTTTGCGGTGAACCTCTAACCTTTTTTTTTCGTCATAGAAGACCAAACTGACAGAATTTTATTTAGCAATTAGAGTAAAATATTCTGGGAATTAATTGCTTTCTTTCGAGTCCGTGAACTAACAGCCTGAAATTCAAAAGACGACTGTGCTCGAGTGATTTTTACAACTTGGGGAAGAATTTGGGTCGAATCAGTCGAAGTTTTCTTTTCCTTTTTAATCATAAAAAAATAATGATAATAACCTGGGGAAAAGTCGCGAATGAATAATGAATGCGATGAACAACACGTCGATCTTATCCTCGTATGACGTGAGTAATTAAATTCCCATCATCGCCAAGCGTTCATTTCACTACGTGAGTAGTAATGACGGGATTTGTCGGAGCGAGAAATGTTTTCAATCTTCCGAAGTGTTTCTTTTGTCTGGTCTTCTGCTTTCATTTTCGAATCCTCGCTCGAAATCTGTTTTTTGTTTTGAATAATCAAGAAGCTCCAGAGCTTTCGTTAAATTATTCTACCTGCTGGGGAGCAAGAAAAATAAAAAATAGGCCCATTTTGAAAGGCCTTGAAAATTTTGTGTGACGGACTTTTCGCCAATAATTTCGAGTCACGCGAAACTAGGACAAGTTTCAACCAATTTACTGTATAAGAAAATAAACGACCCATTTCCGTTTGTCGTATTTTGCACCCGAGCTGAAATGCGAACCGACTTTTATTTTTGGATATCGTTGTAAAAATATTTGAGTAAATTTGCGTTCAACGATTTATTCATTGTAAAGATCGTTCACTTTACAAAATACGATCGCATAAATGTGTTTGTAAACTCGTTTTACGATATTTCCTGGTTCACTCGGTAGTTGAAGGAGTGTTACTGAAGGAGAAGTGAAGTTTGGAAAGAAATATTATTTTGCAACACACGTGGAAAATTTGGGCGTGAGAAAGAAATTGCGGCTATTTTTTTTTCGCCGAACAGCTGCCCATTCAATTCGAGATTTACAGTCTCGAAGTAAAAAAAGGAGGGAAAGATTTCACTGCCATTATCGTAAATCATTTGGCAACGGAACGCAATTGTGCGAAACTTTGTTGGGTACTTGTATTTTGCGTAATTTCCTGCAGATTAGGTGGATAATTTATTCTTCCGCTTCCTGAACATTTCCGGTGTTATGGAACTTTATTTTTGCACGTGTCGATTCCGGAAGAAAATTTTTTGGATAAGAAAAAAATCCCAATAGAAAGTTTTATTACTTCGGTCGAATTTGATTTCAAATATAACTAACCCATTTCTATTTTTCCGGAATTGATAAATTATGTAAATTGACTTGCTTCACGTGAGAAAATCTGCAGGAAATTGTGTCCAGCAATTTTCTTTGACGGAATTTTCTCGCAAATTGTTTCCATTAAGTTCGTTTTGCAGGAATTGCATTCCTGGATTTTTTTAAATGACCAAAAATTGTTTGAAATTTGGCAATCATTGCGTGGAAATCCAACTGAGGAAAAACCCCCCTTTTTATTTTGATGGAAACCCGATGCGGAATATAAATTGCGATTTCGGTCAAGTTAACTTTCATTCGGAAAGCTGTGTTTCGTAGTTCAGTACTCCACTATACAGTACTTTTCTTCATGGCCTCTCGGCAGAAAATCGTTACTTTCGTGGGCTTGGGTACTTTTTTTTTCGTCGAAAAATTGAAATGAAAAGAAAAACGATTGTTTCCGCTGGCCGGGGTTTGAAATTACACCGACACCTTCATGGTTCTTGGGTCACTCGTGTGGGCAAGACGTCGTTTCACGCCTGGTTCCTGTTGTTGTTGCGGGTGATCACCAGACCGGAACCATTTATATCCTGAATAAAATGAAGGACTGGTGGATATTTCATGTTTTCAGAGAGAGAGAGACAGAGAGATAACATATTCTAAAAAAAATATCTTTATTTTTGAATGATTTTTCATGGAGATTTAAAATGAGGATTTTTTTTACAGAAAAGCCTCCGATTTGACAAATTATTGGAATATCGTGGGTATTGCTGTACAGTGAAGATACTGTACACTGATTAAATGCCTAGTTTTTTTCCGAAAGCCTTAAAAAAAATTTGCTTATGAGAGGCAGTTGGTAATTATTGATTTTATGAATTGGAAAGTGATATTTTAGGGTGTCGGGGTTGATTATTTTTTCAATTGTTCGTGTCCAGATGGCTCATACAAATATATCTTCCACGATCAGAAGGATCGAAATTTATTTAAAATAAAATTGAGCCTCTCCTGAAGGCGAATTGGAAGAGACTCCGAAAATTTGACTGTTGAAGTAAAATATTGAGTGATTAAAAATGATTTCCTTGCGTATTTTTCACGATATTAATCCTTTTTTAATGCCCCACTTGCAGGAAATTCATTATAGAAATGAAAAAATTGCGTATTTTCTGGTTTCAGGTGGTTCAAGATTAAGCCTTACTACACAAGGGAAATAAATGAAATCAATCACTCTCCGAAAATTTGACTGTTGAAGTAAAATGTTGAGTTATTAAAAAGATTTCCTTGCGTATTTATCACGAGATTATAATTTTTTAATGTTCCACTTGCAGGAAATCCATTATAGAATTTTAAAAATTGCGTATTTTATGGTTTCAGGTGGTTTAAGATTAAGCATTACTGCTTAATGGGAAATGAGAAAAAAATTTGTTTGAGGGAGGTAAAGTTAAAAACGTTTTGTGTTTGAGAGGTTTAAAATGCAAACTATGAGGGTATTGGCCGGAGATTTTTACTTGAAATTTTAGTCGGAGGTTTTTCGAATGAGATTCATTAAGCCTCAGTTTAATCAGTGCTTCAAAGCAGTTTCCTTTTGACGAGTGAATGCTGTCAATTTGGTGCGTCTTGAAGATGATTCTTTTTTTCATTCAAGCGACTGTTTTTTGGATCCCAGAAATTAATATTATTTAAAAGCAATTGGCCGGGGATTTTTACTTGAAATTTTAGTCGGAGGTTTTTCGAATTAGATTCACTAATCCTCAGTTTAATCAGTGCTTCAAAGCAGTTTCCTTTGACGAGTGAATGCTGTTAATTTGGTGCATCTTGAAGATGATTCTTTTTTTCATCCAAGCAACTGTTTTGTGGATCCGAGAAATTAATATTATTTAAAAGCAAGTCTTTTCTCATCCCTTTTTCTTATTGAAAACTTCATTAATTCGCCTTTCGGCGTGAAAAGGATTTTTTTTTCACCCACGACCCGCCACGAAGTTTCCAAGTTTGCTTCACTTATTCGTTTTAATTTTAATTGTTTGTTCTTCATTTTTTTTCTTCACAGGCTATTGATTTTAGGAAATAAAGGACTATATAAAACGAAAACCTGCCGGAGAAGCAAACAATTCCGCCGGGTTTCACGGATCATTGCCCAGGGCTTGTGTTTGATTTTCGTTCCTTTTCGGAGTCGGAGTCCTTGCTTCCGTTGCCATTGTGCTTGTATTTTTTTTTATGGGAAGGAGGAAGAAAGTCGTGTGTTTGTACCGGAAGCGTCGTTTTATTAGTTTCATTTGTTTTCTCTTTCTCTCTCTCTGGGTGGAAACGTCTACTGACGAAAAGACTTCCGGTTCTTTGAGGGGCGAAAATGAAGAAAAGATGGGCGTTGGGGAGATTTCTGAGGTTGAATTCGTTCTGAGTCGGTTTGATGGTTGTTTCAACTGCAATATATATATATTTATATATTTTTTTTTTTATTCGGGAAAACATGTAAGGCACATCATAACAAATTTATATGTTTGCTTACAGTGAAAATGTTTTTATGTGTTGATATTTTCAGTCGCTGATTTTCATCATGCAGTATTTTATTTCAGGGGAATCAAAGAGATGTTCGTAAATATTGGAGAATTGCGAAATTATGATTTTGAATGGATGAAGGAAAATATTACCTTTGCCAACCGGAAGTGCGCAATTGAAGACCTTAATTTTTCTATGAAATTTTTCAACACATGGTACGTTTTTTTCCCCTCGGGATTAACGAAAGATATCTTAATATGTACAGTATTCTGAAATTTATTTTGAATAATTTTGCGATGATTGATTGCTGATGCGATTTTTACTGATTGTGACCTTATATTTGTGACTTAGAATTGAATACGAAGTTGGTCCGCCTTAGACAGTCTCACTGAAAATGTCAGTCAAAAACGCTGTCTTTCATTTTTCTAAACATCATCAAGTTCTCTCAAAAGAACTTTCTGTGTATGAATACTATGAATGAATGAACAGAAAGCTTTATTTTCCTCTTTTCAGCATTCACAAAGTTCAATCAACATTCCCACATCCAATCCCCCTCCCCACCCAACCCAAATCCATTCAAAGGTATTCAATCACTTCAGAATAGGAAACAGAGAAAAAAAGCTGTATATGGATACCAAAATAAAATAAAATACATTCCACAATGTGCAATTGCACAACTGATGTGTATGCATACACCCCCTTCTTTCCCTGATTTATATTGAGGACAGAGTCTCCAATATAATTTGGTGTCGAGTGTTGGATAAATGAAACAAGTTGATCAGTCCGGGACAGGACCAGGATTCCTATTAGGAATTCCTAGTTTAAATGATTAAGATATATTTCAGGAATAAACGGATAACAACGCAAACAACTCAACAAGCTCGGGCTTGGATAACGCACAGTTGAACACAACTGATCTGACGAGAGAATATGAAAATGCTACTTATATTCAGAAACGTTAGTCTTTGGAAGTATTCCAAAATGGTGAGATTACCGCTGTCCTTTTTCATCAGTAACTTCTACGATGTGTGTCCTTTTCCATCAGTACAAAGATGCTACGGTGCCAGGTACGTCCTGACACCGTAACCGGTACCAGGTTGTGCCTGGCACTGCGATTTTGAGGAGGGGAGGATGATTCTGAGAACTTTAGGTATTATAGTGTACGTTAGCGTGCATGCCCAATAACTTTCAAAACAATATATCAGTTAAAAGAATTGGAGCATAAGCCAGAATTATAGCAACTGCAGCAGTTACTGAACCCAATTGAAAACACAAGGTTTTCAGCCTGTTCCCAGATAAGGTGTCGCGAATATTTCAACGGATACATTAAATTCGATACGCTAGCTTTGGAGAACCCAAATTCCCCGACGAATTTAGTCTTTCATTTCGTATCTGTGTGGGAATCTCGGAAAACCTTGGTTCCCACAGATGGTCATTGCCCAATAACTTTCAAAACAATATATCAGTTAAAAGAATTGGAGCATAAGCCAGAATTATAGCAACTGCAGCAGTTACTGAACCCAATTGAAAACACAAGGTTTTCAGCCTGTTCCCAGATAAGGTTTAGTTGAATGAACAATTTAGAGAGAATCTTTGATGAGAAATCATGTAAAGGCCAACAGTTTATCTTGATCCTCTATGATTTCAGAAAGGGTCTCTTCATTGAATTCCAATACAGTACACATAATATTGCCATGTATATTGCTCAAAGCCGTGTTATTTCCCCAGCACTTGAACCCCCTTCTCATTCGGAGATTTTATGCAACCCTGGATAATTTAAGAATGATTGTGGGGTTATTGCTAAAGTTTAAGCAAAATTTCAAAATATTTACGTCGTTTTTTACTTTTTGGGAATTTTACCTGGTCCTTGTGATTTTGGAAAATAAACTTGTCCCGAAATTCATAGAAACTTTTCTCAAGCTTGTGATTTGATTTAATTTCCAAGCATCTGAATCATGGGATAAAGGAAAAAAAATCGCATCATTAACTTGTTGATCAAATGTGAAGCTCCTCTTTACAAGGAAAATTACAACCTGTCCCTTCGAAATGGTTTATAATGACGGATGCGATACCGAGAGCAAAACCCGTGTGTTCCGCAGTTTGGGTTCTGATCGCACCTCACTAAATACAGGGTTTTCTTTTCTCTCAAAAGTTCGTCCAGCTGATGCGAAGAAAAGCAAAGATGATGATGATGATGATAAGCAGGTAAAAGAAAAAAATTATTATTTTTTCTTCCCGGGGGAGGTGAAAGCAGAAAACAAAAAAAGCTAGAAAAGGGCGGCAATCAAACCATCGACGATTGCGAAATATTCCCGGTATTTTTTTTTTTTTCGGAAGTGTTTCGTCAATAAGACGATTGTCAGGACCCCGCCGGAAATATTAAAAAAAAAAAAGCAGGAGGCGGCGTCTTTGGAACCCGGAAATGCCCGTAGGAATTTTCTGTCTTTATTTTTTCCATGCCTTAAATTTTTATTTCTTAACCGAAATCTTCTGTCTTCTCTCGTTGTTTCGATTATAGACCAAATGTTGCCCCCCTGCCAAGTTTGAAATGAACGGCTCTCGGATTCCGTGCGAAGAATTCCCGATCGTTTGATGATGCGTTGGCTGGGGTGTAAAAATCGGAATGTTGTTTTGTAAGACGCGCAAACAACTTGTACATTTTTGCCTTTGTTGGCTTTATTATTTTTTGCTTCTTCTGATACGTAGTGTTGCGTCACCAAGTGCATTGTGATTTTATGCAACGTGAATAGTGAGGATGAATTCCTTGTCGCTTTTTGGTACAGCATGACTTGAATTTGTTGCGTAATAATTGGGGGGGGGGGAGGAGACGTGCTCCAGCCTTGCTTTCAAATACTGTCCTGAAGATTGAGTTCTTCTTAAAATGAGATTGAAATAAAAAAAATGCAAGAATTTGGTTGAACACCCTGTGTCAGGAATAAATCCCAACAAATAAAAGGTTTAGTTCTATTTTTAGAATAGTTTGAAAGATGTTTGAGAAATAAAACACAGTGATTCAGTTGGGCTGCAACCAGAGTGAGAATCATCCTATTTTAAGGTTGGTATACTTCGAGAGAAACGACCAAGAATTCAAACTTCACAAAATCTTGGAGATACAACGCACACAAACGCTTGAATTGGACTGTACTCAATTTTCTGTTTTTGGGAAGCAGGAAAGCAGTCCTTCAAGGACGAGAATTAGCAACATGATTTGCAGTGAAAGGCAGCCTTGGAGGCTTTGATAAGCAACTTGAGAACCAAGGTCTTCCAAGGTTCTCACAGAGGATGCATTTACTGAGAATTTGGGTTCTCTTTGACTTCAATAAAAATCGAACTATTAAAATTTGCAACATCCTATTCTAAAGTTGATGTATTTCATCAAGGTTTTTGTATGCACAAGATTTGCCAAATACTTTTTGTGGATCTGAACGGTACTGAAGTTTGAGAGACAGTGAAGTCCTTGCTTGGACTTATTTTTAAAAGGGAAGGATTTTCAGGGACAAGGAAATTTCCACTGGGATTTTGCACTGAGATTAAATATCTGTTTCAGTTACTGTTAACAGTTTCTGTTTTGGGTTTCTAAAGATTTGGGATTTTTAGGACCATTTTCGGGTCATTTTGTATTTTTTCTATGAGAGTTGGAGTGAAACCTGATCGTGAGGTTTGGCAAATCACCAAACCTTGTCCTTTTATGACTAAGTTTGAAGCAAAATTGCAGTTTTATGCTCTTCTCTTTCAGAGATTAAGCTTTGTAAAAAGGTCTGGCGTGAAAAATTGCTGTTTTCCTCAAAACGTCTGACTAAATTTGCAACCAATACTGTAGAATGCGCAAATGAAGAAAATTGGCGTGATTTTTTATTGTTGATGTATTCTGGATCTGTGTCAAATTTAGATAATGCGCAATCCGAGGCTTTTAAATTGCTCAAAAACTGGCACGAGTGAAATTCTGTTACTACGAAGAATTTTTCAATATTTTCCATTTTTTATGTAATGAACTTTTTTTATCTCCTTACAGAAACCAATCCCATGTACGAAGGTTAAAAAATTCATAAATTCATATTTCATAAATTTCGCGGTCAAAACCGGAACGAAATTGAGGCTAATTGCGTCGTTTTGCTCATTTGTTGACTGAATGTAAGAAATGCCTTGCGAAAAATTGAAGTTCAGGGTCGAAGACAACCACTTTTTTTTTTGCATAAACGGGTGAAGGAATTTTTGCTATCGAAACTCCAATGTTCGAAAATAAATCCCTCGAGTAATTACGGCAAACTCTTGTGTAACCGTTAGTATTTCGTCACGTGTCACGGGACGTTTTTTTTCAATTTTTATGAATTCTGTTTCGGTGCAGTGCAATGTTTTTTTTAATGAACGTTTCTCAATTTCTTCATGGATTGCTTCGATTTTCTTGATTAGTTTCGTGGAGTACAAAAAAACCTTGCACATTTGAATCCATTTATCATTTTTTCCTTACCCCTTCAGCTGGAAAGTGAAAATGGCTGTAAAATACTTGAGGGAAAAAACGGCATGACCGCAAACTTTTGCCTAATCCTCAGTAGTTCAACACGTTTCACACTTTTTTTTTTTTGCATTTTCTGAATCCAAAATCGTGTCTTTTTCAGTACATGACGGTTATTCTTGCTCCGAATAAATTCGATTGTTCCCGATTTCTTCGTTTTCCTGTTGATTCTTTTTTTTAGAATAAAAAGAGCGTCAAACCAGTAAATAAATCAAATTTCCTTCCGTAACACTTCTGCTAAAACGTTAAAATGCCTGCAAAAATATTTGGGGGAAATGTAGAGGAAAAGTTGAATGCAAAAACGTTTGCGCAACCCCAAGTAGTTCAACGAATTTCGCAGGTGCTAATTAGAATTCTCTGAATTGACCCGTGACTGTTGTTCATACTAGACAAAGAAATTTGGCTGTTCCCGACGTCTTTGCCTTTCTTCTTCGTTTTTTTCAATAAAAAAAATGAACCTCACGTCAGTAAATCAATCAAAATTTTTCTTCCGTCTTCCTTCAGCTGAAAAGTTAAAATGCCTGAAAAAAAAGATGTGGGGAAAAATTTTTGACTGCCATCTTTTGTTCAACCCCGATTAGTTCAGCGATTTTCGCAGGTGTTCTTTAGAATTTTCTAAATTGAACGACGTGCTTCTTTTTTTAAACAGTAAATAGCTGTTATCCCGAAGAAATTTGGCTTTTCATTTTTTATTTATTTTTTCCTCACTCTTTGAAAACAAGAACCCTCGCATTTGTAAATCTATCCATACATTTTCCCTCGTCCTGCTGAGAGGTGAAAATGCCAGGATAACCATCTACGAATTCTTCGCCGTGTGTGTATGGAAGAATAAGCAAAAAAGGCCCCCAAAAAATGTTGGGCTTTCTCGTTTCACGCGCCTATTTACGGGGGAGAACCCGGGTCAGCCCGCCTTGTAGAAATGCCCAGCATATATCGCTGGATGACCCCACGGGTTCCAGTTTATTTTTTTTATTTTTTCCTTTCTACGCACGACCCAAAAGCATCTGCCCACGTTTTTTTTTTTCTTTTTTAGAAAATTGCTCAGTGCTTGCATCCAGTGTAGTCGAGGGAAAACGAGAAATGCGAGGGTTGTTTGTGGCTTGTTGAAATTTTCTTGGAACCCAGACGAACGTAATTACAGCACATATATATTTTTTTTTCTGCTGAGAAACCAATTTTTTATTGAAGTATTGTACGTGGGTTTTTTGCTCATTATTAAAAAAAAATACTTCGCCAGGTTTCGAGTATGTTGTAATGTCTATAACTCTATGCAATAGAACCTCTGTAAGTCGAATTTAAAGGGACCAGCAAAAATAAATGAAAAATTAGACTGAGGGAGGTCCGTTTGAGGCGAGAAAACAAGTATTTTTGGCAACAAAAAATGCTTCAATTTTCTCTCCCGAATTTTTCTGAAGCCCAGAAAAAAATGTCGTTTTTGGTGATATCGTTTTTTTTTTTTTTGTATTGGTTATTTTGGATGTATTTGGTGAGATGGTGACATGCGATTTAAAGGTTTGCTGCTAGAGGGTGTTTGCTTTTGTGAGCTTTATTTTTGCTTGGGAACAGATTTCCCATCAACTCTTAACGAGGGAAAAAATTAGCATTTCTTCGTAAATTACAAGAAATGAGTTGATTTTAACACGTTTTTATTAACTCGCTTTCCTGTCCGTTTGTTTGTCCGGATCAATTTTTGCAACTCAAATTTTGCTCACTTCCCGACT